>BPLQ01000640.1:0-23830 GCA_021605075.1 Caerostris darwini
TCAGTAATTTTAATTTACTTATTTGTCTTTCTTTTTTGTTTTATTTATTGTTGCTTAATTTCAATTTCTATAAAGTTATACAAATTTAAAATGTTCAAGATATTCGATTTTTTTCAGTTATTACATTTTTATGCATATTTATTACAAAAAAATATAATGCCATCATATATTTCTTCACTTCAACTTTCAATATTATCAGTTATTAGGTGTGATAGTCTAAAAGGTCATTTTTAGGTGATAGTCTAAAAAAGAAATGTTATATTTTTATGAAAAATGCAGTCGATGACGTCGTACTTTATGTCATATGGTTTTATACTCTGAATATATTTGAATATGACTTTTTAAATTACCTATAGATATTAAATGCTTATATACGATTATACTGTACAATATTTTGAACCTCTTTCATTCTTACACTTATTTTATAAAATAATTTTCTATTACTTTTTGTTTTATATATTTTTTATTTTAATATATTATCAGTAAATAAAAATAGAAACTGCACTTTGTAAGAAATCGTACAAATCATGCAGGTACTTTGGTTTTAAAAGCGAAATTTCGTTGAGAATCAAGTAATCTAGCTGGCGATTATGGCATCACGAAAACTGGCCTTTTTAAGTTCCTACTATTAGTTCACACTCTCCCTATATATATATTGTACAAATTTTTAATCGTTCATAAAATACACTTTATTCCACCACTCAAGTTCAAATACATTTTTTGAAACTTGTAGTGGATGACACTTGATGTTAATACAGTTTTTTTCAAATATTAATTCATTATTTAAATTTAATTGTAATTAAATTTTTTTTTTTTAGATTTAAGTTGCATGTAACTAATAATAGATGGCGCCAGATGTAAGAGGAAAATTTCAACTTTATTTGTAAAGGCCATTTCTGCAATATAGTGAAAAAAAAAAAGTAGGAATTCACTTTATTTTTTTTTATGATACTTGTTTGCATTGCGTAGTAATTATGAAAGTCCTTCTAAAGGCATCACTTCTTTTCTACTCTACAGCTGATTATTCGTATTATACATAAGATGAGGATAATATCATCTGAGAGCTGTGAAGAAACATGGATATTCAACTAAAATATCAGGGATTTGCTCAATATACTTGTTAATCTGTTTATAGAGTTCCAACAAACTTGAAGGATAGATAAGAAACACAAAAATAAATTAATTATGTGTAAAAACATTTATGCAGAAACATTCTGTATGTTAGTTATATAGTTATGCCTTCTGTATTCATGACAGAAGGCTTTGCGTGCAGAATGTGAATTTTGCAATAAGAACTAACATTATTCCATTCTTTTATTATTTTCTGGGAGTATTTCCTACATAATTAATTCTTCTTTTCTTCACTGTCTTACACTTCACCATCTACCCAAGGCTGTATCCCACGATCAGTTGAAAAAGTGAGTGTGGAAAGTAATAAAAGTAAATAAATAAATAAAATGATCTTTCAATTACAGAATTACAAGAATAGTATGAATTATAATATAGCAAATATACGCTACGATACTATGTAACTAACATAGTATAGAAAGTATGTAGAAAGTATTCAAAGTATACAATACAGAAGGAATAAGCAATGTTTATAACCATGATATGAAAAATACATTAAGGCGTGGTATACAAATTATTGTAACAATTTTTCACTCTACTCTATATACACATTTGTTTGAAATTAAATAATGGGCCTAGGGAATTCAATTACTATGTTAGTTTGTTAGGGTTAATGGATTCCTGGGATGATTAATTGTCCATTTTATTCAATAAAATTTTTTTAAATATATAATTTTACCTGAAGTACATAAGCTTTATATAATACATCTGTGCTACTGAATGTACATAATATATTGAGAGAGGAATTTAAGATGCCCTGATTCTTTAAGAGGACAAATATTTGCATAATGGAATGGTTCTCCAATTTTTCCATAAAAAAAAGGAAGTGGAAACAATTCTACAGTAATCATCTGCAGAAAGGTTCAATCTTTTGGGGTATCTTGGTAATGAATCACGCCCATTTTCTTAAATAATTTATTTTGAAAAGTTTTCCCTCACATGCAGAAATTAATTTACCATATATGAAACAGCAAAACCCAACAACAGCACCTGTGGCGATTTGAAAGTTAAAGCCATCTGTGAAAGTAATCGTTATGGAATTATATTTAAAACTAATACGAATGTTGAGTTTGAGATCTAATTCGAAATTTCCTTGATGCTTCTTAGAATCTTTTCTTTACTCATCGTAATCATTAGGATTAAAATAAAAATTTTGCATTGAAAACATGAAAATCGTTTTTCATTTAATCATTAGATATATATAAATGAGATATTCCATCATCCACTTGCAAAGCTGTTGTACGAGTAGTAGGATAAATTCTGGTAATGGAATTAAAACTGATCTCTGCATTGAAGTAAGTAAATTTTGTTTGTCTGTCTGCTATATTTTTTTTATCCGTATTATGTTCATTCCAATTAAGTTTCTGTTCTAATACAATGCCTCAGTATTTGAGGGTCTTTTTTTTCGTTTTAGTTTATCATTACTGTAAATCGTTAGACCAGATATTAATTTAATGAATATAACGAAAATTCGTTTTTTCTACTGAAACAGTGAGGTCTTGTTTTACTATCCGTAATTCGAATTTAATCCCAGTTATAACAATGAGTTCTTTGAGATCCTCTTTTGTCTTGTTTGATATGAGGCAGACAAAGTCACCAGCAAATGCCTGCAAATGAATATTTACTAGCCAAGGGAAATTTAAGATTTCAACGAATATTAGTTTCAAATCACTTGGGTACTTCAAGATCCTTGTGAATAACCCTATGACTGTCTTTTACTGGTCTGAATTGTTACTTTTCTATTTTTAGAACATCAAGGAGAGTTTCTGTGATACTTTTTTTAGATATTAAAGCCCTTTTTTAATTGACGTGTATTTAACGTTGTCGAAGGTTCCTTTAACGTGTATTGAGATGATAACTAAATATTTGCCTTCAGACCGAGAATTATTAATAAAGTGCATTAATTAATGGTTCATATTCAGATGGATGGTGTTTATTGATTTGAAAAAGTCCGTAATTTGTAGCAAAATATTTCAAATGTTTTCCTATTCTTAAAAGTATTGATATTGGTCAAAAGTAATTATTGCTAAAAAATTCTTTATCTTTTTGTAAAATAGTATAATGAACCCTATTCTTAAAAATGTTTGCGAAAGAACAGATAATAGTCCTATTTATTGAAAATATTTCAAAGTACTTATGGAAAAGAGTTGGAGACATTTTGTAAAATTGTATAATCAATACAATCGTAATTAGGAGTTTTTCCTTTAGGCAATGTTTGGATTAACATTTTAAATCAGCTTACGTAACTTAATTTCCTTTAAATATTTCCTTTTAATTCGTTTTCTTACAGCATCATTTAAGAACTTGTAGTTCCTGTATTCCTAACTCCTTCTTTTAGTCAGTATTAGGTCAAAAAAAGTCAGTGCCCGATCATTCATTTTCTTTGTGATGGCTTCACAAGAAAAGATCTATCGCCTGGCTACCTCGATCGCCTGATTTATCTTACATGGATACTCAAATTCTTGTGTAAGGAATATATGTAGCTTATGATAAGGACTTCATAGAGGAAAATTGTATAATCAGTAGCCTGTGTTCAGAATTACCCTGGAGTCCTCGTTAAGCCATGATTTATTATTGTGAGGCTTACATCTTTTCAAGGTGCATCAATTTTTGTACTTTTCATATTACTATACGCTATATTATTATGCCTTGTTGCTTAAATCATAACTAATTTTTTTTAAATTTTTATTCCTTAGTTTAAATATATAGCCAAGTTAATCGGTTAAAGCTGGTAAATGAAGTTTAATTCGAAATATTCCCAATTCGTTGTCTTTACTTTAGTATGTGTAACCTACCTTAACCTAAGATTGTTGAATTTTATGTATTGGATATATACATTTTTTTTTATTTTAAAAAAACATAATTTTCTCATTCCATTGTACTTTACATTAAACTATAGACTATGATTATTATTAGAAGTTTAAACAAGTAATTTTTATTTATTTATTAAATATATATATATATATATATATATATATATATATATATTAACAAATATTTGCCAATATATTCTGAGCATTTCGTATTCTTAATGAATAATAATTTGTAAAAATAGAATAGTTGTGATCTAATATCCCACAGAAATATTTATGCAAAACTACTTTTTCACAGTAACTATCGTTATAAGTTAATTTGTGTTTAGTTTAATTAGTAATTTATGTATCGAAAATATTTATCTTTGGGCAATTTATCTCTTATAAAAATGTTCCATAGAAAATTATTTTCTTAGCTATTATTATATATTAAATTATGCATATAAATGAGTACATTATAATCGTAAAAATATTTTAATAATCTTTCATAAATATTTACGGTTGTAATCCAAATAAAAACTTTGTATATATTAATTATTCAAATAATTAAATGTCATAGTCTGTTATAGTAAAAATCTAATAAGTAGCAGAAATAGATAGAGACTTTTTTTGTTAAGGAATAAGCAATTTACACCGAGAGTTTATATAATAGTAGTTCTATATTTCGATAAAAAAACTGTTCAATTAATTTACTAATGAAACAAAATGTACACATGTTAATTATTTATAAATGTATACTAGAAACATTATTTTACTTTTTATTGATTAAAAAACCTTCAAATATTAAATGCTTAGAAAATTTAAATTAAGTAACATAAATTTGTTAGAGGTTATAATTAACGTCAAATAAACGTTTTATTAAAAAAAATTATAAAAAAATAGTCCAATTTAAATTATTTCGTATAACTGCATTTCCTTTTCTATATTCATCGGAATTATCAGAAAACAATTTGTAATGCTACATGAAGCTGTAAATTGCGTAAGTTAGTTAAGGAAGAGTTTGTTTCATTGCTTGTTTTTTGGTTTTGTTTTGGTTTATTTTTGTTGGGTTTCGTTGGCTAGGGGTTGGCTTGCTGGGTTTCGTTGGCTTGTTTGGTTACTTGTTGGCTTAGTTCCATCAAGCTACCGCAGACATTTTGTGCAATTAAATTATCTTCTTGGAACGTACAAAATCAAATAATATTACATACTGAACGGCTAGGAAAACTGAGAATTTTGTAAAATTATTTGTGGTTTTAAGTAAATTTATATAATTGTGTTATTACTCTGCAGACATTTAATTGCTACTACTCCATAAATTATTTAAAATATTGAAAGTAGAAAAAAAAAATAACGTCTAAATTTGGCACTCAAACAATTTATTTTAAAAATTAATGTAAGGTAAGGATAAAAGAAGCATTGCCCTTAAGATCATTTAGAGATTTGTCCATTTTTTTTTCATTGTTAACTGTGGCGTAAGGGGAAAAGATGTAATAACGAAGTAGCACGGAAGAAATTACAACTGATATAATATCTCCAATTTATGACTTTTATTATTCCTTAATGTCAACCTTCCTTCTACCTAGATGTAGCAGTATTATTTTATACCTTTAAAGCATTCAGCCGTCAAAAGAATCACATTTTTTGTGAGGAATTTGATTCTCCTATTTGGATTTAATATTACAAATTAAAACAATCAGCAATTTTTTTAATACGCAGGAATTTTGACGTCGACCAAGATAATCACCTGAAAATAAGTTGAAAAATTCTTATGCCTATTGCTAAATAACATTTTAATATAATATAACAATTTACATTTGTATACTTCTCAGCTTTTGACTGGAAACGTAGCGACCTGATAAATTGCAAATATTGTTATTATCATGTCATCAATTGTATAACTATTAGTTTACTCCATCTTTAGACATTTTCAATGCAGGCAAGTTCATATATTATTTCATAATGAAATATCATGTTATTCGGAAGAAAAAATTTCCAAAGTTTTATTGAGAGTCCACATATACGATAAACTGTTTTTCAAAAACGCCTGTCTCGTACCATGGTAAATATGGTTTGTTTTATTTCTAAAATTCAGCTTCCTACAATATAAAATGTTTACTATGTTTTACTGAAACAAAAATAACAAACAAGAAAACGAAGTTATCTAAAAGCACCACAAGCCAAGCACTTATTCCCATTCTCTACGTATTTCTTCTTTTTTGAATATCGTATTGAGAATTCTGAGACACTATGTTTCAAATTTTTACTGCTGTTTTTGTGTAAAAGTATACCCAAGTGTGATAAGTTACAAGCACTGCAGTCAAGTTTGAGTGTTCCTTGGAAAAAGGCATTTTCTTCCCTTTTCCACAATTCGGTCTCGTTAAAACGTTTCACACACCGAAAGATTCTTCTTTTCTAAAAAATGGAAGGAATGAACTTCCGAAAAACATTTTATTTCCTAAAGGACGTAAGGTTTTTTTTTAATACAGATACTATCAGAAGAAGTTATAAAAGGTTTTTCTTCCCCATCTATAAAAGTTTCATAACTGTAAAACTTAAGAATCGAATTACTTGTTTAAATCCATAACTTTTTCCCATGGCTCAGTTTAATATTTGTGTTTATTGTTTCTTAGTTATATGTAAGTTTCACTTGTCTCTGTTATTTAACTATGGCATATGATAGAACTATAAACTTGCGTTAATGAATCTGGAATTTTCTAATATTTACATAGACACTTCTCGACATAGAAAATGCAACACTATAAAAGAGTGGGAATTTGAGGAAAGTTTCATGCACATAATGAGAATGTATAGCCAAATAGGTTATGTTATATACAAGAAGGAAATATTATACTACTTGAAATGGGAAAAACTACTTGAAATCTTATACTACTTGGGTTATCAACAGGACCAATGCAAGCAGTAGTCTACGAGGTGCAGATTCAATTATCAAGCTGATAATGTCTTGACGGATAGAAGCTCATATGCTCTGCACCATTTTACAGTTTCTGCAATTGAGACAGAGGCAGAGGAGACAAACGACGACCAATTGCATTTCAAACATTCTCAATTGGTTGGAGATTCGGAGAGTAGATCAAGGAGGCAACTGGACATGCTGAAAGACTTATCCTCTAAAGAATGTTATATGTATTCTTGCGTTGAACTGTTGGAATATACTATTTTCCAGCCTCTTAATGTAGTGTAGCACAATTGGTTTCCATGGCCCATCAAACTGTCATTGTGCAGTCAATATATTTCTGATGCTCACAAGGGTTGATCTGCCATCAATTCAATTAGCAAGCGGATAGTACCCTAACGGATATGCTATGTACCATTTTACAATCCGTCCTATAATTGACACATATGAAACAAATGATAGCCAATTACTTATCAGATATTTTTTGTCGGTTGAAGATCAGGAGAGCTATGGAATTCCACTTGGAATCCACAGAATTTTGAGAGGACTTGATTTTGGGGTCCTGATCATTTCCCCTTTTATGCGCCAATCTGTTCATTCTGTAGCCCATTTAGGTGGATTTGATAATCCACAATGATTCATATTTCGTTCATTGATTCCTGTTGTATAAATCCTATGCACATAATTCTATCTACATATGTTACAGCTACGATACGATAGTAAACCAACCAAAGTTTCAATTTAACCTCTTGTAAGATCATCCAATCGGCAATAATGCTTTGTGCAAACTCGTATCTTTTAAAACGTAGAAATTCTTGAAATTCTGGATTTCTTTGCTGCAGAGTGTGCTGATTGTTGGTATAGACGCATTTTCTTTTCCTTTTATCACGTGCTATAATCATGTTACCAACTTGTATTTAATATGATCTGCATAATTTGTTCAGCCATGTATTTCCAATTCGCATGTTTATCCGTCCTAATCTTCAAGGATTTGTATTTTATAAGTCAGGCAATTGTCATTTCAATAGATTCATTTTCTCTTAAAGATTTTTATTAAAAATCTGATTTGATTTTAAGATTAATATACTTATATATCATAAAAATATATTCAAACATAATTAAAATTAAAAGAAAGTTCAGCAACCATTTTTTATAGACAATTAGTCAATGAAGAAAAGCGAAATTAGAACTCTGGCATAATCTGAATAACACAAAATAAATCTTGTATGAATTAATCTTATGTAAGAAAGCATATTATTAATTCAAATATATTATTTGCTTTGTAAAATAGACTTTAAAAAACTATTTGTGAAACATATATGAAATTC
This sequence comes from Caerostris darwini, assembly GCA_021605075.1. Classification (NCBI taxonomy): domain Eukaryota; kingdom Metazoa; phylum Arthropoda; class Arachnida; order Araneae; family Araneidae; genus Caerostris; species Caerostris darwini. Next base: position 8,166 of record BPLQ01000640.1, read on the forward strand.
AAAGATACAATTTTAAACTTCTAATGTGTACTGATTTATTTATGCGATGATTTATTTATATTGTTTTTATAATTTACTTTCAATTTTATTTAAAGTTTTAATATAAAAATTACACTTACAATCATTACGTATAAAAAACCTTTAGATGTATAGTCAACGAAATAAGAAACAAAAAGACTTTGTAACATAAAATATTAAATCTAGATATGACATTCAAAAGTTTCGTATTTTATTACACATCATAACTATTCAAGTATGCAGGGTTTTGTTATAGCTTATAACATGTACGAATTTTATGGAAATGAGGCAAAATTATACAATCCTTTTTAACGTTTTTGAAGAAACAAATGGTTTCAAGGCAAGTAGAAAGATAAACATTGTCTCCTTTTGAACATTATGAAAAATGCGATCTAATGCAACTCAATAACAAATAAGTACTTAGATAAAATCTGATATATCCATTAAACCATATTGAATATATTGGTTTGTCTAACTACATTTATAGTTGTATAGTTTGAGAAATACAAATATCAGTGCATAAAAGTATGAATAAATTATAATAAAAAAGAATGGTTAGGCTCGTATTCAACAATAATAAAAACGAACTTAAAATACTCATGTTAAAATAGACTTTTATCAATCTATAATTCAATCGATCAATTTAAAGTTTTATCAAGTATAAAAATAAGTTTTAGTTAAAGTATGGCTAGAACAAATATAATATACATACATATATAATGTGTGTAGTTTTCTGTGTGTGTGCATATATAGCATAGATATTGCATGGATTATATATTTATTTAAAAGTTTTGGTTTTTAATCATTACCGTGATCATAATCATGTTTGTTATTTATAACGATTTCAAAGGGGTTTTCTTGAAAATTGTTCAACAGTCAAAGAATATTTTTAAAATCAATTAATCTCAATTAGAGAAATAATAATAAATATTGGAAGTAAAGAAAATAATAAACATTTTCTTTTACAAATATTAATTTATTTTTAAAAAAGTATTTTTGTTTATTATAGAACTAAATTGTTCATATAATTAGATATATAATAGCAAAAATAAGTTTTATCTTATAATTTGATTATTTTAAAGTTGAAAGAATTGTAAACTATATTTTAGGATGTATTTGAAGTTTTAAAAATAGTACGAATCCACTTTTGAATTTGAGAGATGTGAAATATAAGTAATCATATCTCATACGTTTTATAGAATCTATCGTATAAAAATACTTCATTTGTCTTTAAAGGTATTTAATGAAATTTAAGATTTAAAATAATTAAAAAGTTTTTAAATATAATTAGTAAACTTTCATTCTGAAACTAAAGTTAAAAAATTAATATTTGATACAGATTTTCCAAAAAAAATAAATAAAAAATAAATAAATAAATAAAGGTAGTAGAAATTTAAATGCCAAAACTAGAAGCATATCAAAATAAAGCCTCAAACTATATCCAAGTCAAATAATAAAATATTCAGTAAGATGTTACAAAAACAAATATCTGAAAAACACTGTTGTAATTTAACCCATCACTTGAAAAAGAATGGCATAATCTAGGGTAACACAAAATTCAAAGTCGTTTCGAAAGTTTTCATTAAAAATAATGAATCATGTCTCAAATAACAATAGTTAAAAAATATTTCTACATACTCCAGAACCTTTCACATAAGCAAAAAAGTTAAGAAATAAAACATCCAATAAGAACTTTCCTAACAGACAATGGCCTTCCGCTATTGAGAGAAAAATCGAAGATACTATAAAAGAGCTCATTTTGAATTTGAAAAAAAAAAAATATGGAATTGGAATCTTAAATACCAAAACACGAATATATAGAAATAAAGCATCAAACTATATACTAAACTAATACTTTCCTATCCAAGTCAAATAATAAAATATTCAGTAAGGTGTTTCAAAAACAAATACCTGAAAAACACAGTTGTAATTTAATCCATCACTTCACAAAGAAGGGCATAATCTATGGAAGCACAAAATTCAAAGTCGTTCCAAAAGTTTTCATTAAAAATAATGACTCATGTTTCAAATAACAATAGTTAAAAAATACTTCTACATAATCCATAACCTTTCACATAAGTACAAAAGACAAGAAATAAAACTTTCCTAAAATACCCTGGTCTTCCGCTATTGAGAGAAAAATCAAAGATACCATAAAAGAGTTCATTTTGAATTTGAATCAGAAGTCTGCCGTCATGTTAACTTTTAGGATACAAATTCAGAAACTTTTCAATTAAAAATGAATGGGGCCTCGAGCCCACGTAATGTGTTGAACCATCCCGGTATTAATATCGAGCTGTGACATAGAACGAACGATTTAATTGGAGCTCCAAGCTAATTTTCGCGACCACGTCTTGCGTCCGGAGTAATTAGGGCTCTTGAAACTGCATGCATAAAATAGGAAGCTCGGAAATACAGAAAGGTCGAAACAAAATCCAATCGAATCGATTTCTGCTTCCAAGTTATTTCTGAACGCTCGATTCTTTGCTGCTTTGCTTCTTTTCTTCTTCTTTTTTTTTTTTTAAAGGAAAGAAATCCGTTCGCGAAAATATCGAGACACTCGAGTTGAGGTCTTTAAAAGGAAAGATTTGTGGAGAATAAAAAAAATAGAAAAGTTCGAGAAGGCTCTTTGATTTTCTTATGTTTTGAAAATTGTGGTGTTTGTATGCGAATAGTTTTCTATTTGTAATCCCAATTGTTTAAAGACATTTTTATTCAATAAAACGTTATTATTTCGTATCAAAACCAATTTTAAATTCATTGTATTAATTATGTGGAATAACTTATGAACAAAATTTAAGCAATTGTAATAGCTATTTTGCTATATTCATGACATACCGGTGCTGAAACTGGGTTGACAAAAATTAGATTCCCTATGGTGCTTATCACAGTAGTATAGTTTTGAAAGACTTGTAAAATTGATGGCATTTGTCACAGCTAGTATGTTCCAAAAGTTGGAATATATGGTTATTTTTCCAAAAATAACCATAGAGTCTAACTTAATATTATTATGGACTCTATGGACCATAGGGTCCATAATAATATTGGTCTAAAACGACATGGCCTTGCCAAACTTGAAAGTTTCTGTTTCAGCCACCTCTTGTCCTGTGATTGCCATGTGGTAAAACCACGCATTTGTGCCAAAGTAACCCCTAATTTGCTTTAAAATTCTAGTATCAACTAAATAACTACAGTCAAATCCCCATATCTACAGAAACAAACATTATATTTGTTATTTAGCATTATATTTTCACTGCATATTAATTTTTAATGTAATTTGCAAAAAAATATAACTGTACATAACTTTAGTATTTTTTAGAATGACAAAAAGTTTGATAATAATGTAAAGAATATGAGGTGAGCCTTTTGTCAAATATTCTTTAAAGCAGTTGAGAACATGCCTGTATACTTATTATATTATCGTTAAATAAATCTAAAAAACATTTTATTAAATATTTATTACTTGGAAATATTTATTACTGTAAAAATATTTTTCTCTGATTGATAAATGCTAATAAAAAATTATATCACATATTAAATTACTCTATATCAGTGCAATATATTAAAATATTATTTTTGATTTTACTACCTTCAATTTATTTACTTAAACATATAATATAATTGTTAAAAATATGTAATTCCGCCAAACTAATGTGTAATTACAGTCCAATTAATAAAAACAGGATCATTTTAGCATTGCAAAAATATATATATGAATATTTCCATATTTATAAAATGCATACATTTGAATATACACATAATGCATTTAAAAAGCATATTTCTTAAAAAATAATTTCACTACTAATATTAACAAAATTATTTAGTATTTATCTTTTTTAAATTCTGGAATATTTAGTAGTAATACTTATTAGTGAATTGTTATTAAATGAAAATTATCATAATGGATTTTTAATTATTTTTTGCATATATTTATTTACATTATAAAAAAGATTGTTTGGAAAAAAAAATATTGTAATTTTTTAAAAGTATTAGAATAAAAAAATTAAACTAAAATGGGTTTTTAAACTGGAAAATATTTTTTACACAACTTTGAAGATTGCGAAACAAAAGACACAATTAATTTTTATACAAAAAGAAAAAAAAAATATTTTCAAATTAATTTTTTAAAGATCGTTTCTTTTCATAGTTATTTTATTTTTTACAGTAAAAAATTAATAAGGGAAATGAAATTTACTAAATTTTTAAGAATAAATGCAATGCGAACAAATGAAAAAGAAAAAAAAATATGAAATAGCAGACAATAAATTAAGTTAGTGTCTAGAGAATTTAAGCGAGACACTTTATATCATGTTGGTTCATTAACAATATAATTTAAAAAGTTTTCGGATTTAATTACTTTTGTTTTAAGAGAAATATATAGAATTTAATAAATATGAAGTAAAAAACTTTTTGAAATATAATATATAAAAATATTTTAAAAAACATTTTAATTTTTCGCTAAAAAATTCCTACATTTATATTAAAATGCGAAGGTAAAATCTTATGTATTCCCATTTTGAATTTATACTTAAAATATGATAGCCATTTACTTTACGGACAATTTAAGTGAAACAACTCTAATTTTATCCTACACTAGACAAATATTAAAAGAAAAAAGTGCATAAAATTCGGTATAATGTGCACCTAAAATATATATAAAAACAAATATACTTATTAATTAAATTTAATTAATTTAAAAGTTAATAAATTATTCGATAAATTATTATCATTCTTATTAAAAATTAATAATTATGTATTTCTTACACAAACCTTTTATATGAAAATTAATTAACATCTTACGTATAAATAATTTTCAAAATCCATTTTTGGAACCTACATTAAAAAATATTATAACAATTTTTGAATAAAAATTATAATTGTATTAAATTAAATATAATAAACTATAGTTGTATTAAACTAAATATAATCAATTATAATTGTATTAAACTAAATATAATAAACTATAATTGTATTAAATTAGTTTGAACTATTATCAATTTATCCTAAATTCTGACAGTATTTTCCCATTTAAATATCTTATGCGATTTTTCAGATTAAAAGTAACGTCACTGCTTTTAATTTGAAGTTAAAATTAATTCAACCACATCATCATTTATCACCCAAAATCGCTCTGGACATTTTAACAGCTGTTAGCGGAAATTGCTTTGTCAACTTCTCGGCTGAACGATTTCATCCTGATTCAAAATAACCAGACAACATTGCAATTCGCTGTTGACAGCTAACATATTTTAATCTTAAACAAACGTGCTTTGAAGGTTATTCGACAATAGTTGTTATAATGAAATTTCTACTGTGCTACCTAACACCCCATGGTATTTGCAATAATCCGTTCATCCATTGATTGTCTACCTGTCTGTATCTTGGCAAAACAGTTAAAAAAACACCCAGGCCTGGAAAACTTAACTGTCCCACGGACCGGTAGCTCTGAATTGTATGATATACTAAATTGCCATTTCATACCTGCTCCAGTAGTTACTAAATGTCGAGAAAACTATTCTCGACTGGCTTTATTTGCGTTTGTCGTAATTTCCAGCTAGTGTCATTTATATAAGTGCTAAATGTAAACTTTCAAAGCGTTGAAAAGCTTTCTTTGAAAAGATTTGCTGCCGCACAATGGTAGATTTTAAATTTTAATCGCAGCTTTCTCTCGTCGGATGACTTAATTCCCTTGATGTCGTGCATTCAGATTTACAGGTGGATGCTTTGTAATTTTGTTGGTACTTGCTCAAACTGGTATAAATCATGAAAAGTTTCATACTGTTGTTTGGGATTTCTGTAGGAAGTCAGACGCTTGACAAATGTTGGTATTTTATTGATTTAAAATTCAATATTAAGAATGATGTAATTCATTAACGAAATATATATATATTATTTAAAACATGTAAAATATTACTTGTGGCTCTCTTTGGGAATGTTCACTTGAATAATGATAATGCATTTTATGATTAGGATATAATATTTGTGACAGATTAAAAACTGTTTTGGACCTGATTTTTAACATTTTGCACAGAGGTTTTTTAAAAAAAATATATGAAAATTAATTTGTTTCAGTAACAGTTTCATTAAATAGCAAAGATAGTCATAGTAAATATTCAAAAAACGCGCTGTATTAAAAAAATAAAATTTAATGCTCTGTTGCACAAACAAGGTTCGACATGTTATTCAGAATATTTCTTACTTTTAAGTAAAAATAAAAGTGATAGTTGCAAAATATTTCAAATTTATATATAATAAATATTATTAAGTTACTTACTATTGTTATTAAGCTATACGACATATACTGTTAGTTATGTTGCTCAATCAAACGACACACACTATTCAAGATACTTATTTTTAAGGATAAATGAAGATGAATACTACAAAATGTTTCACATGTATGTACGATATATAGTATTAATTTGCTAACATCAAAATTGTAGTAAAAGTTTATAATTTTCGTATTTCTAAAAAAATCAATTTTTTTTCAATTTAAAAAGACATTAATTTCAAATAGTTAAAAATTAACTAAATAAAATGGGTTATTTTCTAGGAAAACACTATGTCCCTAGAACATTTTGTAATTCAATTTAAAGTTAATTCCGTACGTATAAGCCAGTTAAATTTAATTCAATCCTTTGAGTATTTATCTCTGTAAATCGTTCTCTAGGATTTAATACTGAAATGCGGAAATTACGCTGTCAATTTCTTTGTTAAACGATTTCCTCTGTTTTCGAAATAACAAAAAAGCATTCCAATTTACTGTTGCGAAATTATACGCTTTAATCCTAAGCAAACGCCCTCTAAAATTTATTCGACAATCAAAGTTGTAATGAAACTTTTTACAGCACTCCGTAATACACGCTGCCTTTATTTACCTTAATGTCGGCAATACCTCAGCTACATATTGATTGTCTACACGTCTGAAACCTGACGAAACAGTTCGTAAAAACTTCCAATAGAACTTAATTGTCCCACCGGTCGACAACTCTGCATTAATGGGACACTAAATTGCCATTTCGTATCTGCTCCAGTAGCAGTTAAATGTCGGGAAGGAAACTATTCTGGATTGATTTTTCTTTTGCATGTGTCGTAATTTCCAGCTAGTGTCATTTATATGGTCAGTAGATACTGAAAGTTAACCTTCAAAGTGTTGTAAAGCCTTATAAGAAATTATTTGCTGATATGGAAAAAAATTGTAACTGTATTAAACTAAAAACTCTAAAATATAGTATCTAGATTTGAATTTTAGTATCTAGAATTGAAATTTAGTATCTAGAATTGAAATTTAGTATCTAGAATTGAAATTTTGTATCTAGAATTGAAATTTAGTATCTAGATTTGAAAATTTAATGACGAGTTTTTTTTTCTGTGAATGAATTAATTTTATATTTGTCATATATATTTAGAGTTCTGTCACTTATTCAAAATGACAAATTAAGAAGCTTTATCTTTTTTTTAGGGGGGGAGGGCAGCCTGAGTACTTTTGTCATGTGCTTGCTACTAAAAATTAGATGTGCTCGCAATTGCAGAACATTATAAATCCTTGCGTTTAAAGGTAAATAGTAATAATGCTAATTTGAATATAGAGGTTTGTATATTTTGCAATATTATAATAAGATTTGTGAAAATATATGGAATGATGTCATACCAAATATACAAATGTACTTTGTTTCAGAATGTAAATTTAATTTGAAGAAACTAGAATAGAATCTGTAGAATTTTGTTCTTTGCTTATTTCGTGTTCATTTATATATATATATTGGAAAGTTATTATTGATTATAGTTATAATATATTGATTGTTATTGATTTATAAATCAGTAACTATCAATCCAATGAATAAAAAGACATAATGCTTAAAGACAACATAAATGCTTATCAACACATGCATGGATTAATTGATTACAAAATCTTATTGGCAATAATTGCTAAAATCTACGAATATTAAATAGATAAAAAAAATAAATGGTTTATTTCTTATTTGACGATAATTTCTTCTTTGGTGATACATTTTTTTTTCCACTAACCACGAACTTTGTAAAAGATAAATTATAGCAACATTTATTTTCAAATAATTTGTTATTAATAAATATATTTGTCCGAATCAGGGCACTGTGGTAATGCGTTCAGTTAGACTACTACTATACCACTTCCAGAAACGAGGATATTCTATAGTGCTTATGACATCTTAAAAAGCGTCACGCATCCTTAGCCAGTTTCCTGGTGAGAGTGTTTTGAATTGTTCTTATACGACACGCAAATATGAGAGAGTCACCCCTGAAAGTTCTGCTTGATATTAGTATCCACACGCCTGTCGGGGAACTATTCAAGTGCTATGTAGGAAGAACATGAAGCTCAAACATCTTGAAAAAAAAAAGAAATTAATCAATAAAGTTTCTTCTCAATTTTCTAACAATGAATTTAGTTGAATTTCTTTAAAGTAATTTAGTAAATGATAATTATAATGTAGTATTCTTATAATTATCTGTTTGCTTATACATTCAATACGGCAGTGTTGAGTATCTAGGAAAAAAATTTGTTTAAAACAAATAATTTAAAGCTCTGTCTCAATTGTAATTTTTAAATGAATTTCATTTCCTAAACATTATTTTCCTTCCCACTTAAAAGCACATAAATATATAGTAATTAGAATAAATATTTGTGATTGAAAAATTTTTAATTATGAAATTCAACTAATTATTTAAGTAAAAAACTTAAGTTCAAGACCTTGATTATTAATTTTTCAAATAAAAAAATAGACTTCCTTTAATCTTCAAAATGTATAATTTATTTTTTATATAAAAATTAATATTATTTTTTTGCACATTTAGTAGTAAAATTAATAAAACTTTTTAATAATATATATTTATTGAAGTTTACATTATAATATAAATATAATTATTGCTGGTTAATATAAATATTTAAATTTTATTGATTTTAAATATAAATCAATTGATCTTTTTTTATTAAAATATTACACCAATAAAGATTTTAGCTTTATAATGAATGTAATTATATTAATCCACATTATTTGCTTGTTTATTTCTTATCCCACTTGGTAGACAACAACATCTAGACCAACTCCAAGAACCCACGTTGTCGCATCGAAGGAGGGTAGGGGCCGCCTCTGCTGTGATGGAGCACCTGTAGGCAGAAGTCTGACTTGATTCCGTGACGCTGACTTTTTACGGGATAGGTTTGTCAGTCCTAAGCTCTACAGTCATATTAGACCGGGGCATACGACTTAAAGGGGATTCCGAACAACTACAAACATCCATACCTTTGCCGGGACTCGAACTCGAAAATTGTGACAAGGAGCACTGGTTTATTCGTCATCAGGCCCTATTCACTTTATTTGATTAATGTATGAAACTAGATAGAATATTGTGGGACATACAAAAAAATTTATTCAATCAGTTTATTTATTAATTTATATATATATATATATATATATATATATATATATATATATATATATAATTTAATGCATGATATAAATTTATATATAGTTACTTTGAGATTTATTACTTTCAATGTCAGATTTATCATTAGATGTATTTTCTTTATAAAAGACATTATTTCCTTATTATGTTTAAATTTGCAGGTTAAAATTCCTTTTACTTGAAATCAAATCAAGGTCTCCAAAAAGTAAGTAAATTGTAACCGTTGGTGGAAACTAATCGAAGCGAGATTGAGGAAACCGAATGATCAGTAAATTTTGCAATCTTTATTTCGGAAGCTCCAAAGATGTATACATTCACTTTCCCATTTAATTCCGGATATTGATTCTGAGAGCAATATGTCGCGATGCAACAGTTGAACATGTCAAACTTCGAAACCAAGAAAGGATTTCGTGCAGTAAAAGCTGGATAACACAGCATGACTGAAAATTTGGAAATAAGGGGAATTGAATTTGAATTTCAAATGTAATTGTGTATGGATTTTATTTTTGAAATCATGTTTAAAAAAAAGTTCATGCTATTTTTATTACAATGGAAATCAATGCATCTGAAGAAGTATTAAAAACTGAATAATTTTTGAAAACAATAACTGAATACTCATAACAAGATAAAATTTTCAAACTGTCAAGATAACAAGTTTGCATAATTTTATTACAATTAACTAATTATGTATTTTTTAATTTATCTTGAATTAATTAAAAAAATAAATGAGAGTCTTCTTGAGGATTGTTTTGATCCACATTTATTAATATCAATAATTTTTAGAATCTTAATTAACTAATTTTTAATGAAGGATATATATGAAGGATGTATTATTTGACTGCTTGTTTGATGAAATTTTATCCAATTCATATACACAATCACAAAAAATGTTTGGAAAATAATAGATTAATAAGAAATATATAATATAATTTGCTTATTCATGACCATTGAAATTTTATGATACTAATCAATAAAAAGATTTAAGGCACTCGACAACATGAAACTTGCTGATTATTTAAATTTTTTTGTTCATGTATTGATTGTGTATCGTATGTCATGTATTTTTATAATGACATGTTAAATATTTAAATTCACATCTTTTATTGTACCTAACTAACTTTAAATAGCCATTCATTTAAAGTTAAAATAATTTTATAAGGGTTCTTATTAAACTTTCTTTCATGCCATCATTCAACTTTGACTTCAATACCTAATAATCTATTATCTCCTGCTCCCAGTTTTATTGACCTGGCCTTTAATCAACACCTCTCTTCTACATTCAACCAGCATATTATCTTTCTTCGTCGCCGACATCCATCAATCATTATAATCGCCATGAACATAAATTATCTTTTTTTTCACCAATGTCATAAATAATTCTATAAGTTTTCAATAACAGATCCAGAAATCAAGGTGTATGTCCTGATTGTAACGTTAATACCACACAAAATATTTTTTTCAAGGTACGCTTTTTTTCCCCCCTGATTTATCGACCTACAAATAATGTACTCAGGCTTTGCATTAAGGTATGTTAACTTTGGCTTCTTACATTTTTTTCATTACAAAAGTTGCATTTTCTATAAGTGTTTACTTAATATTTATCATCCTAGAGTTTCTAGGATTCTCAATTGTCATATTCTTCAACTTACTAGACAATTTCTTATATTTATTTACATTTGATAACTATATGCTTTCATAATTTTAATTTTAATTTAAATTTGTTTATTTAATTATTATCTCTTTTAATTTTTCACATTAATTCATTGTTTTCACGATTAATTAATTTTTTTTTCTCTCGGTATAGCATTTTGTGCAATGCTTGATTTTTGATTTCCTTTTCTGACATCTCAAATAATCTATTGTCATAAGAAAATTTATACAAAAAAAAAAAATTTCTCTTCTTTACAGCAGGTCGTTATTGTAGTTATTTCTCTATTTCTCTATTGTCTTTCTTATTGTCTTATTGTCTATTTGTCTTTCTTATTAGTGTCTTATTTTCTGTCTATTGTCTCTATTTCGTTTTATTAACGTGATGGTTGAGGAATTAAATATTTGATATTCGTGGGGCAACCAGAAATCAAAGAGCAATACGTCTGAAAGTTTAAAAACTGTTAAACATTTTTAGTGAGAAAAGATGGTTATCAAATACAAATAAATAAATAAAAAATGTCCTTAGTAAGTTGCAGAACATGACAAGTGAGAGTCCTAGAAACTCTAGCAGGATAAATATTAAATAACCACTTACAGAAAAGGCAAGAAGTTGTTGTTATGAAAAAATGTGAGAAGCCAAAGTTAACAGGGCTTATTGCAAAACCTGAATGCATTATTTGTAGGTCGGGGAAATAAAAAAAAAAAATGGGTGCTTTAAAAAAAAACCCTTTTGTGTAGCATTCACGTTATAATGAGCACATACACCTGAGGGATTTTACATATCTCTGTCTTCCTGTTGTGGAAAATATATTCAATAGAAAAAAAATGATGTTTGCATACTGATTTATGAGAATTATTTTCTTCCAAAGGAAGTAGTTTCCGTTTTCACAATTTAAACATATTTTAAAAACCGAAATTACTTTTTTATCAACACAATAAATCTGGCCTTTCTTTAGTGAGATATTGCTGTAGAAGAAAATAATAAAAATACTGGGAAATTAAGGTTTTTCAGAAAAACTCTTAAATTGCTACAGAGTGATAGGATTTACTGTAAACAATTCATCCTTTTTGTTATTTTTATTAATAGCATGTTAAAAAAATATAAAATCCTCAACCAAAATAGACAGGGAACTGAATTTTAAAACGGAGCATGCGTTGAAGCCCAGCGTTTACTTAACTCTGATCCAATGTGTCTGTTGCCTTTTGGAAACCGATTAGAGAAAGGAGATGCATGCGGAAAATCTCAATAAACATAAACCTTGCAAACGCATTAAAATTGGAATTGGAGATCCAATTGCCCCTGAATCGCAATGCAAAGCGGATGAGTTTGACTCCGAAAGACTTTTAAATTAAACATGCGGCGAAGGAGATGGGTTCTGTCCTGGTGAATAAATATATCGTGAATGGTAGGGAAGGAAATTGCTTGTCGTGAATTTCATTTCTGGCAATTTTGTAGCTGATGGTTGGCGGAATTCGATTCCGAATTAAGGGTGGTACGGGAAAAAGAAGATAATGGTAATCGAAATGTGAGAAATGATTGTCATTACTTGAAATTTTATATCAAAAATGGAATTTAATTTTACGTTTATATCTGGATGTAATGAAATTTATATCTGATTTAAAAAATGTAATTGAGATAAAGTAATTTAGCCAAAAATATATTTTAATAGTAACATAACCACCATTATTTTTAATGAAAACTGTCCAACTTTCCATCCACTATATTGTTTTTAATTAAATTTATTTGAAGCTTGAATCCAGCTGCCTTTCAAAATTTTCTCTTGAAGTCGTCCTATATATGGTAATATGTAGGCTCTATGTATCCTTACAGATGATTAGAGGTTAAGTCCTTACATTACTAGGTCCAAACGATTTTGAACGATTCTAAGAATGTTGTATTTTGTTTCATTTAGATCAAGAGAATAAGGCAAATGTAATTTCAAAGACAAATGCTTCTAGGAAACAATCTCTTTTGAAGTGTGGTGTTTGCCATTTCATTTTTAGCCGAAAGGCCATTCTCCCTGTAAGAGTGATTTTAATCATCTTAACTGCTTACAGCAACTTTTACCAATTTTTATTTGATAGTCACCTATTAACTTATTGTGAACAATTACATTCATGTTCCAAATTGCGCAATTGAATCTTCATTGTATGCAGAACACTTCGAAGTTGTTCGAATAGGCCTTGAACGATTGCTATGCCGCTATCATTTGCATTCGATATTATTATAACAATCTATTAATATATAATCGATAATTAGTATTTTAATGTCTTATCGATTAAGCGCTTTCATGCATTATAACTATCCTTTAAGAAAAAGCCAAACAGTTAGATCTTTAAAGCCTTAGCTTCCCATTTATAAAATAAATTTTATCCCTTTCGAATAATTTATTTTCATTTCAAAATGCATAAAAAAAGTACTACACTTTAATATTTTTGTTTGCTTGCATTTCATTTATTTCATATTCAATACAATTCAGAAAACTAGATAAACTAAAACACTAAAAATGACAATGAGAAAATCGTAATAAATAAATGTGATTTCTATGAGCATTGTGGGAAGATTTTAAATTTAATTTTCTACATTTAGGTATTTACGTTATGTATGTTTATGAATTTATCAAAAAATCAAGTAGCTCATCTTATACATATTTTCCATATAACCTTGCAAAACTTTGAATTTATTTAATCGCTTTGGCGATAGCTTTAGAATCTAATACATAGCAATGCTATTGCGTAGAATAATATACACTAGCGTATAAAACTTAAGCATTGACGAAATTTTATGCACACAGCCATGAAATTGTAGAAAATGGTTTATTGCGACCAGTAAAATGAATGCTCAATTCAGCAGAAATATGCAAAAATCTGGAACCAGACGTCGCAGATTATGTTGGGACACGCAAAGCGCGTGCAGTCAATGCACGCAATGCAAGACTACAATAAATAAAAACGACGAATGGCACTATTAAAGACATTTTTTGTAGCTTAATGTAGGTCTGTATGTGATTTTATATAGGATATTGCTGTTGTTCGGAGTGACTTAAATAGGGGCTCACTGTGACAAGTTCAGCCCTAGGGAATTCAAATTGACAAAATGTCGTAACACGAGCTTGAAATAATTCCAAACTTTAATACGGTTATAATAAAGATTAATAAAAGTTCGCGGGGATTGGTTAAAAAAAACTGCATGAATTTGTCATGTGAAAAGTGTCTTCAAGCGAAAAGCGATCAATATCAGGCAACCAGCAACATTGCTCATCTGTTTGTATATAGCAATGGAAAAAGTGTCATGCTTTATTTTAAACAAACGTTTTCATTCGGTCTATTCAACTCTCAATTCTGAACCGTGATGATACTGATCGTTATTGTTAGTTACTTATCGGCATCGATATTTATACTGGTAAAATGAATCAAACACAAGGCATGATGTATCCATTGATGAGATCATCAATGGATACACATATTTTTAACATATGAGTTTTATATCAATTTCAAAAACAAAATTTCAATGCCAGATGATATGGAAAGAGGTAGGGACAACCAGCATTTCAACCAACTACCTTATTTCAGAAACAACACTTGATGACGATTAAGATCAAGATGTGAAAGTTTTGCGTCGACAGTCTGTCAGGTACAAGATTTCTAGACTTTACTGCACAAATATCAAATATGTGGCAGTTACATCTAAATGTTCTCTTTCAACATCCATTAATTGTCTAATCGTAGCATAAATATGTGAGGTCTACCGATGTTCCGCATACACTCAAGAGCCAAAACATTATGACCACCTGTCAATAACAAGTTGGCCCACGTTTGGAGCGCAACACAGCTTCAACCCGCCTTGGCATGGATTAATACCACCACTTAATACCAATTAAATACCACTTCCACCTGATCACGTGCCTTCCACGTCATTCAGGCGAGTTCATTGCAAAATGTAGGGGTGGTCATAATGTTTTGGCTCTTGAGTGTATATATATATATATATATATATATATATATTAAAATTGTAATTCGATAATAAATAATAAGCAGTTCATTTCTGAATTTCAGTTCTGAGATAATCCTTTTGTTTATAATAATATAGTACATATTTTTTAGACATTTTTAGTAAAAAACATGTTTACTTGCTGCAGTTAGAAAAAATGATATTCATAAAATAAGAATTCATTCTATTATTGAATAATAAAAATAAAATATTTTGAAAGTTTTCAAAGAAACCTTGATAAAAAAACTGTATACCTCGGAAATGTAATATTTTTAGATTTCTTGCTTATCAAACGCATTTAAGTATTTCTTCATTCACAAATTTTTATTTACATACCATTTTATCATATATATCATTAAATACCAAAAATTAATTTTTATACTTAGCTGCTCTTTCGGGATGAAATACAATCACCGTGAAAACAAACGGATTAAATTGCAATTGTTAAATATAAGTAAATGTTACATGGACAGGTATTTAACAATATGTATTATTCGTAAACATTTCTTTAAACTTGCAAATTTAAAAAAAAAATACT
The DNA here is from genome assembly GCA_021605075.1 of Caerostris darwini. NCBI lineage: Eukaryota > Metazoa > Arthropoda > Arachnida > Araneae > Araneidae > Caerostris > Caerostris darwini. The sequence continues at coordinate 23,804 of BPLQ01000640.1, forward strand.
TTTTAATCTAGTTTCTGCTCACTTTTT
>BPLQ01000641.1:0-24056 GCA_021605075.1 Caerostris darwini
TTTTCATATTTTTAATGTTTTAATTTTAAGGAAAAATTTTAATAAAAGTTAAATTGAATATAACATCTAATTTACTATGTTTTTCTCTTGTAAAATATGCAAAGAAATTTTTAAAAAATTGATATCTATTTTTTTATAACTAAAATGTTAATATTAAAATTTGAAATCCATATTTCCTCATTTCTTTTCCAGAAAACTAATAATTTCTATAAATACACTTTTTCCTGCTGTAAGATAGATTAAACCTAGAAATTAAGCATGCCAAATTTCAACCTTAGAATAACTCAACCAAATCATCATTAATTTTTTAATTAGATAGTACTTTTACAATCTTAATTTTTTTCTATAAACTTTTTGTATTTTTTACTTTAAGCATCAAAACTTTTTTTTGCTAAGGACATAACACGTCTTTTCCAAAGATATCCACCTATAATAACTGTCTTTAAAACGATTAAGTTGAAGTTTGAATGCATTAAGAATCAAATTCAATTTATATTTAAATTATTAGCATTGAATTAACTTATATTTTATTTTTTTCAAATTGATTGCTAATGGCATTTATTATGACATATGTGTTCATTTATTTTATTCAATAAAATAATTTTGATGTTATATGAAGAAATGCTTTTTTCTCTTTTCCTTTTCCTGAAAGTCACAAACATGAGAAATGACAGAAGAATATGTTACAGATGTATAAATCCACTAACTTAAATAAAAAATATTTTATTACAATAACATTTATTGATATATTATTAATAATTTTCACATCATTATGAAAAAACAAATGAAAACTAATCAACATAATTGTTTACAATTACACTTGAACTGCAAACATAATGATTCTGTGAATAAACTGAACTAAGGTATGTTTCTTATTAGACTTTTATTAATTTTACCTACAATGAAAACATATATTTTTATAGCATTTTATTAACCATCACTATGTATATTATATTACAGATTTTTTTCCTTTAAATAAATTCTATATATATTTTGCAAATAAAACTGTCTTTTGTCGAAGTATCTTCAAATGAAATGAATTCACAAACAACAGTGATCAAAATATATTCATAATCTAAAAAAGTATATTTAACATGCATTTCAAGACAATAATTTAAAAAATAAGCACTATTATAAACATACAGATTTATGGTAATTATTATGTTATCTTAATGTTAATTCATTTATGTTAATCATCATTAATATTCCATAAGCAATATAAATTATACATCATTCAGTTATCTATAATAAAATATATAAAAAAACATCTAAAAAATATAAATAGTAGATAAAATTGAATTGAAATAAACATCCTCAATAGAATTCGTATCAAAATATTTTGGGTTAGTGAAAAAAAATTTTTGGAAAACTCAGATGAAGTAAAAAGTTCAATAATGAATTATATAAAGAAAATATTATTTTAATAAATAAAAATTAATGAATTACATTTAATTATTATTAAATCTTCCAATACAATTAAATAGGAATTAGATAATGGATGACAGAAAGTAGATGAACCTGCCACGATTATTGGCAGGGATTACAAAACTATCAGAACAATTATTGGAGAATCTTTAATATAAAAATTTTTAATGAAAAGTTTACCCACACTGAGCTTTCAAGTCGTTAGAAGGATACTTACTGAGAAAAAGAATGAATATAGTAGCAAATTTTTATCAGCACACAAAACCTATTATGTACATTAATATTATTATCATATTTCTGAAAAGAATATTAATTAAATAAATTTAATTTATTATAAAAATTTTAGACTGTTCAAAAGATCGAAAAATTAATTAAAACCAGTAAGTATTTTTTACAAAGCTCAGGCAAAATATATATATATTTTATATAAACTGCTATCGCAATAATTCATAAATTAACTAATATTTTAAGGAATAAAAAACTACAAATCAATAAGGTAAAATTATTAATCATTTATTGAATTAATCCAAAAAATTGCAACAAATTACACCGAACTATATCAGTAATAGACGTAAATAATAGTTGTTTACTAATACTAGACGCATTGAATTGTGGGAAAGAATGAGTTGCGGGAGAGAATGAGGAATCATGGGAAAAAAGTGAACAGGAGGGTAGTCCGTTTCTGCAAAGCGCCTCGTCCTAACAGCGATATGAATGTTTTTGTAAACCCTTTCGGTAGCAACATCGGAATCTTATACGCACTTATAGAGCATATGCTCTATAAAACAAAGAATCTTATAGCAGAATCTTAGCACGGTGCTCTATAAAACAAAGACGTCTTTATAATGACTGATTTCTTAATTTGATTTTTTCTAATATGTTACAAAATTTAATTTTTGGTAAAGGACTTTTTTTATTTTTAATTTATTTTTCCCCAATGTGTTAAAAATTTTTTTTTTTTTTTTGATAAAGGAATTTATTTTAATTTTTTCAATTTTTTTTCAATTTTTACAAATAATAATTTCAGTAAGCGATTTTTTTCTTTTTTATGCATTTTATTTTTTAAAAAGATTTGTTAAATTAATTTATATATATATTTTAAATTTCATTTTGTTTAATTTTAAAATCATCTTATAATTTTTTTCCCAACATTTATTTATCATTTTTTTTCCCCCTGAATGTGTTACCTTTTATCTAATTTTTTAAAGCGAATTATTTTTTCTTTCTTTCTTACTTTTTTTTTTTTTTGAACATTTAATGAACACTATATATTTAATGTGATCATAAATCAATATATATATATATATATATATTTCCATACAAAATTTATTTTGATTAGAAATTTTTTTTCTCAATTCTTTAGAAATTTAATTATTCCAAAAGTTTGTTTTCCATTCAACATTAGAACAATACAAGAAGAGTTTTCTTTAAAATCTCTAACATTTCTTTTTTTATAGACAAGATATTAGTTTAAAGTTAAAATTTTTTACTTGAAATTAATTACTAAAACTTTGGAAAAGCAATTGTATTGTTTTCCAAATATTTAACATGCAAGTGTATTTAATCATTAGAATATTCAGGTTACATATACATCAGGGTACATATTCAGGGTGTTTTGAATTTTATGTTTCATAAAATTAAAAATAAATTAAATAGATTAAAAAAATAAATAAAATTAATTTAAATAGTTATTAATTATGAAAATCTAAACGTATAACTTCATTGTAGTTATTATCTTAGTTTTTGCACGATTTTTTTTATCTCTTTCTTCCTTTATATTTGATTCTAACTGTTAAATCAAAGTCAAGCCGAATTGCTAATTTCTTGTTGATGTGAATTTTTTACTTTTTGAATATGAATTTATTAAATTTTTGTATTTTCAATTATTTAGAAATGTGATTTGGTCAAATAAATAGTTAAATGGATATTTTCCATGATGAATGTACTAATTCAATTTATCAACCTTCAAATAATTATTTTTATTTCAAAACATTGTACACTTTTAATTATCCTTCGTTAATCACACCAAGTCTTTTCACTCACATTATATATCTTTTTTACTATTTTTACTCTGTTATGTACTACTTTATAATCTCACGCAGCCTCTGGTTTTTAATTTTTATAGTGACCAAACAATACACTGACGGAAAAAAAAAAAAAAAATCGCAACGCCAAGAAAAAATTATTGTAGAGTAATAAAATTCGAACAATGCATTTGTCTACCAGGTGGGCTGAAAGGTTTGTAGGCTAGCATAGAATTTTTTTTTTTTTTTTTTTTTGATAGAATTTGATTTTATTATTTAATATAGTTGTCTCCGAAGGCGATACAACGATTATAGCAGTCATACAATTTCTCGATACCATTTTTATAGTACGATTTGTCTTTAGCCTCAAAATAGGCTTCAGTTTCGGCGATTACCTCTTCATCGGTGCGAAATTTCTGTCCAGCGAGCATCCTCTTGAGGTCTGAGAACAGGAAAAAGTCGCTGGGGGCCAGATCTGGAGAATACGGGGGATGCGGAAGCAATTCGAAGCATTCATGCAATTTTGCCAAAAAGCAATGCTTTATTAACACACGAAATTCCTTTTTATAAATTTTTTCAAACTAACAAAAGTTGCTTCACTAAAAATGCTATAACTTACATACTAATAGTGCAACAGCTGTCAAATTTATACAAGTGTCTTTTGAAGGTTAGGGCTAACTAAAATTCATATGGATTTAATACTAGTAGCGCCATATATGTATCAGGCTATGAACTTTTCAGCCCACCTGTTAGTTAACATATTTAATTGATTTAATTTTAAAGATCACAGGTTAATTTGAGATCAAGAAAATGCATTTCAAATGTAAAATGCTTTTACATCAATAGCCGGTGTAACCTCCAGAATTTTGAATGCAAGCCTGCAAACGTGCATGCATTGTGTCATACAGGTGCCGAATGTCATTTTGTTTTATGGAGTTCCATGCTTGTTGTACTGGTTTTGTCAATACTGGGACGGTCAGTGCTGGCTGTGGATGTTGCTGGAGTTGTCGTCCAATGACATCTCATACGTGCTCAATTGGAGACTAATCTGGTGATCTCGTAGGCCAAGGTAACATGTTGACACTCTGTAGAGCACGTTCCGTTCAACAGCGGTATGAGGGCGAGCGTTATCTAGTTGGAAAACTCCCCCTTGAATTCTGTTCATGAATGGCAGCACTACAGGTTGAATTATCAGACTGACGTACAAATTTGCAGTCAGTGTGTTTTGGATAACCACGAGTGTGCTCCTGCTGTCATTGGAAATTGCTGCCCAGATCATGACTCCAGGTGTAGGTCCAGTGTGTCTAGGCCGCAGACAGTCTGGTTGCAGGCGTTCCCCTGGCTTCCTTCTGACCAACACACGGCCATTACTGCCACCAAGGCAGAAAATGCTTTCATCCGATAACACAACAGACTTTGTTCTAAAATGCTATCACTTTTATATAGATGCTAAATTTCTTTCCATTAATATTTAAATAATAAATTTAAATTTGTATTGATTGTTTCTCACTTTTTTCTTATTATTAAAATTACATTTGTTTTCGCTATAAACTATATATTTTTGTTATGCAAACTATGTTCTTTCAATGCTAATATCTTTTTTTTTTTTTGAAGAATACTAGAAACGTATTTCTGAATAGAGAATACTAAACACTCCCCACAGAAAATTTTACGAATATTTTATATAATTGCATTACAGATTTAATATATTTGAATAATTAGTTTACTACATTTAATGCTCAATTTTTTAATATAGTTTATTACAGAGACAATTCGTTTCTTCAAAGTAAATAAACTTCTATACGAGTAAGCATATTACTATGAAAAATGGAAAAAATTGCATGCTTTTTCGTGTTCATTTTTCAATGCAAAGTCTCTAGGTATAGGATTGATAGTGGGCCTGAATCCTATAGACTTAGACGAGTGGCTAGCGCTCGGTACTATAGGTTTCGGGTTCGAGTCCCGGCGGTGCAATGGATGTTTGTAGTGGTTCGGAATCCACTTTAAACCGTAGGTCCTGATCTAATATGATCGTAGAGCGTTGCGGGGGTATTGTTACTACGCGTCCGTTGCTTATCTTCAAGCTACACTTACCTCCAGGGTAGTGCTAATTGAGTAACATCGGTGCAGCGCTTACCTTAAGGCATTAAAGACAATCGTCTAAGTGTTTGCTAGGTGCATTAGAACAAAAAAAAAAAAAAAAAAACGATTGATAGTGAAAAAGAATGGAATGTTTATTAGTTTCAATAAAATGCTATAGAAAGAAAAAATATTATAATAAGTTTTTATAATTTATCAAAAAACTGCTTTACTTCGACAAGTATATCCTTTTCAATGTATAATTTGGGCCTGAATGGCAGAGTGTCTGGCGCTCGGTGCTACAGGTTTCGGGTTCGAGTCCCGTCCGTGCCATGGATGTTTGTAGTAGTTCGGAATCCACTTTAAGCCGTAGGTCCCGGTCTCCTATGATTGTAAGAGCGTCACGGAGCCAAAATCAGACTTCTACCTACGGGTGCTCCATCAGAATAAAAGCTGCACCCTTCTTTCCTCATTCAATGAGGGACACGACAACTAACAATGTATAATTTATTCCCAATGTAGTAAGTTATATAAACTGTTTTCTGGAAATAATTTGCCATTTTACAAAATTATTGTCATAAAAACAATATTTATTTTACTTGTTTTTTTCAAAATTTATATATTTTCTTCAGATGCGTTAATTTTTACAAAATTTCTTTTGGAATATTAACACATACAAATTTATTTATACATTAGGAAATGTTTTTAAATATTTGTATTTTAAGAAATATTTAAATTTTTTAAAAATTTTATATTATTTTTTTACATATTCAATGATAAATGTGAATTTTGTTTTATTGGAAAAATATGCTTAATGTGATATATTTAAAAATTAATCAATAATAATTTTTAAATTAATTTGAAAATTAATCAATAATAATTTAATTATTTATTAAATCACTTTTTGTTTTTTTCTAATCTGATACATTTTAGAAATTTTTTTCTTATCGCCAATTTATTTATTTTTTACATTAAATATTTTTTAATTTGATTCATTTTTCAAATATTTTTTTTTTTTTTTTTGCCAATTTGATACATTTTACAAAAATTGTTTTATTAAATAATTTTTTCTTGCTAAAAATCTATTTTGTACATTAGGAATTTCTTTCTGAACTTTCATATTTTAAAGAATAATATTTTAAATTTTATTATTTTTTCATTTCTTTTAATGAAGGTAATAATTTTTATATGATTCATTACTTATTGAAATTTTTTTCACCCAAAACTTATTTTACATACAGAGTATTTGTATGGGTATACTGTGTTTTAATATTAAATTTTTGCGTATAAATCATTGAATAATATTTATCAAAAGATACATGTCATAATTTAAAATAGTTAAAGCTTGTGCTTATCAAAAAGTTTTTCCATGTTTCTATTTATTATTAATTTAAGGTAATTTAATTAAATTTGCTTAAAATATATCATGTCCCACGGTTTGAGAAACACTACCTTCGTAAGACACATAATAAATTTATAGCAATCGCTGATCACAAAGCATTTCAAATGAGAGTCATTTGGTTTATTAGAATTTATTAACCTGTTTGGGGAATGAAGTAGTTGCGTTAGCTTGTTTTCAGAATGAAAGAGAAGTTGATTAGACTTTATTCCAGGAAAAGAAATTTCTTTCTTGCTTTAAAAACTGATAGAGCATAAAGTCATGACTAATTAAAGTTGGGGGGGGGGGGAATCTGTTTGGCCTCTATAGTCAAACAGATTTTTGACTACAGATGAAAGTAAGAGTTTTCACAGGAATATTTCCTAAGTTGAAATTGGACTTGACTAATTATTTAACAAAAATGTCGTATATACTAAAAAGGGTTACACTTTGACAGAATGATGGGAGTTTCATTAACAGTGTCTTTTAGTAGCTGTCCCCTCATCATTGTATACTTTATTTTTCCATGACATAAAATTGAAATTTTAGAAAAGTTTATTCGAAATCGGAGCAAACAGCAATAATGATATAATAAAAAAAAAAATGTTTATAGAAAATTTAAAAAGTAGGGAAATTATGTTTAGTATGAAAAATAAAATAATCGAATATAAAGAATGAAACAAATGAATCCTCAAGACCGAATTCGGATTTAAGAATAATTTTTTGCAATTTAGATGGAAAATTTTACAATGACAGTAAGCAAGACAACGAATGTTGAAAAAGTAATTTACAACCACTTTGGACATTGTAGAGTAGCATCTGCAATATGCTCTTATTTTTAACGTTTGCAGACGCAAATTTTTTTAAAAGATACATTGCTGACCATTAAAAATGCAACATCATGAAGAATAAGAAACATCTAAGCCCTATTCAATACTCATATATGTGAGGCAAAAAACAAAATTATTGAAATTACGATTCGCTCAACTTGCGAAATGTGACAAAAAATTAATATTCGTTGTAACTATCATGAGCTGCGAAAGTTTTTCTATACGACCCGACATAGAACGAAAGCGACTTTAAATGTATGTTTGGGGTAATTCAGTTTGTAACTGCTTTCACATGTTGCAAAATTCATCAGGTGTATCTGAGAGTTGTCTATATTATTGAGTCTTGGCTAACCACTATTCTTTCTCTGTGAAATTCAGTTGTATGTTCGTACAACAACCGTTTTTTCCGACGAAGCGTAATTCAGTTTCCTAAACAGGAAGAATAAAGAGAAAGACAAATCCAATATTTAAAGCCGACCCTGCCCTATTACTTTTTAATTGGTTACAAGGGCAGTTACTGGAGCACATAATTTGTACATATACTACAGTGTTTAGAATTTTCACGTTCTTCCGTGTCATACACACTGATACTTATTTACTTCATAATGTTACTATTGGATACCCGCAATATATAAATATTTTCAAATATAAACAAAATTTCAAATGGCAACATATATATATATTTTTTATTGGAATGTAATCTCTGGAGCGAAAAACCTTAAATAGCGTTAGAACGGTACCTGTAGCACGAAAATCGTCGGAGCTAAGAAAAGTGAAAACAACCAATAAGAGTTGAGTAGCAACAGAAAGTATGTTTAGTGTTTTTATGTTTCAGTGCTTTACAAATTTCCGACGTGACCTCCTTTACTTATGATGACGCTTTGCATGCAACAGATGGTGGATAGCACTGAAGCACGTAACATAGCAAGAAGAATCTGTTAAACCTGACGTTTTATGGCATCTTTCAAATCAGATACAGTTTGCTGATTAATTGCACACATTTTGGATTTAAGGTATCCCCAATTCTATGGGAGTTAGATCAGGAGACCTTGCCGGTCATGGAAACGTGAATTTGGGGGGAGATAACTCTGTCATCAAACTGTTGTGTTAAGTAACTTCTTACGGTAGACCCCACATGTGGGGAACGCCTTCTTGCATACACATGACGTTCAGAAAAAGTATTTCGCAGTTGCAAATGAGGAATTACGTAATTAGTCAATATTTCTGGACAGTGAGCCCTCGTTACCATTCACGTTTGCTGACTTTCGGCAGTAATCTCCTCAAAAAAGTAGGGGCTGAGCAGGAAGGTGCTTGTTCTATCTCACCACTCCGTCACTTCTTCGTGTGACGGAATTGCAACCACATCAGGGAATTATCCTCTGCCCCAGTGCAAGCAGTTCTTCGAATTAATGCTACCAGTCAACGAGAAATAGGCCTGGTTCGTCCACAGAATAGTTAAAGACCATCTGTTATCATCGTAATTCCAGATGAGATATTTATACGTGAATTCTAGTCGTAGTTGTTTATCATCCGCTTATACCACCTGGACATGCAGGAACCGATACGGAAACAAAGCTGTGGAAAACACAGCTCAGAAGCTTACGGATCGTAGAATTTGGCAACAATAGAACGCGCGAAACACCGTGTGTATTTGCAAAACGAATTTCGCTTATAGTCTCATGGACTTCTGCAAGTCTTGACAGGAACGAAAGTTCGTCCAGGCCAAGATCCATAGCATGGGCAAACAGTTTCTTCAAATTTGCTTATCAAATCACGTACAGCTGTTGCAGAACATGTGTCTCGGCGTAGCCCATGATTTCTGCTGTATACACACAATGCCTCATCCGCATTTTGTCAATTAAGGTAATAATTATTTACAATTCCCCGTTGATTCTTATATCGATAAATTTTTTTGATAGTCACCCTGTACATTGCTGAACATCCAAAATTTAACACCAAGAAGTAGAAGAAAGATCAAAGTTATATTTATCACATAAGTTAACAGGATGCACAAGAATGAAACTGTTATAGCCATGTTTGATTCGCAAGTATTTTGTGCCAAAATTCCTGCTACATTTTTCGGGATAGAATGGAAAAGGTTTTGGACGCCAAGGTTGAAGTTTGTCAGGAAATATTGCTTTCATACACAGTACAAGTTCATTTGGTAAAGCCACGGATTTTTTTGGTGACTGCGGATGGCCATTCTCTATCTTACCCCCAATTCCTATTAGCAAAATAATTCTTATAACATTGCCTTAGTTCTTTTTTTTTTTTTTTGTACAGCTATGAATTTAATGCACAATATTTTAACAAAGTCTTGTACAATGCTACCTTTTCTGAAACCATTCGAAAGTTTTTCAGTAGCTCTGCGAGCTCTTTTTCCTTTTAGAGCTAACTTTTCTATTTTAATTATTTTTAAAGAATTAATAAACACAATTTGCTTGTTATTTGAAATGAAATTAAAGTTTTCTTGTATTTCTCGTTTCTTTGTATTATAAGAAACAAGTTTGATAGTATTTTCTACAATTTTATTATGAAATCATGTAAAACTATTTTTCTTTTTAGAATTAGAGTTGAGTTACATCAGGAAATGTTGCTTTCACACATGTCCAAATTCATCTGGTGAGTTTATTTACACGCATACAGAAAACACACATAAAAAATCAATTTTTTTTATTTCGTATTAATTACATAAATAGTACAAAATTTTTAAGTATTAAAATGTGCGTAGCTATAAATAAACGAGTAATACAATGCTTCAGATTAAATTAGCCTGTGTTAAGATCTAAATAAGAAAATTGATAGGTTAATTAAGTTTTTTCGATGTTGCCTCAAAGTATATCTTATTATAAATAGTGAACATTATCTTTCAATGAACATCACAGGCAATCAAGGAAATAAAGGAAACTTTTCTAATTGAAAGAAATTTGTTTAAGAGAAAATTGTTGCAAATTGAAAAAGAATACAGAAAGCCAGGAGGGTTACTGGATATGCTGAAGTTACTGCTGTTGCTGCTCCAGTATAGGTCGTGTAAAGAAAGTTATCTTTCCATTGTTCCTGAGATCTTGATGGTTCAATGTAAGTACATCGTGCTGGTTCAATAAATGGTCGAATATTTCTTGGGTATGTTATTAGACCAGATATCTGTAAGGAATTAAAATAGAGTGATTGAAGTAAGTTTCATCAGTTTTCTTGAACTTTTTAAAGTAGCTTACTGCTAATCGTACAATTATTAAAATTTAGAGATAAAATTACTGTATTTAATGAAGAATTTTTTGCTTACTTTTCTAAATTAACAAAATATGTATACAAAATATATGATTCAAATAAATGTTATCATGCTTAATCAGTAGTTATTTTCATATCTGTTAATTTTTTTTCACATTTTATTAACATTAACGACAACATTGATATAATGTTATCGTTAATTTTCTGAATTATCGTTCATTTTCTGAACAGCACTCATACTTGAGAAATTTGCTCCACAAATTATTCAAAATTCCCAAATTCAAGTTTTATATTAATGTTTTTTCACAAAATTATTTATAGAAAAATATTCAAAGCATTTAAATTTATTTATAAATGAAGGAGTAGTTTATGTAAGGCTATTAAGGACATCACATTAGAATTACACAATAGACAAATATAAATGAGCTGTTTTCCATCATGTTTTATATATTTTAAAGCTATTTTTCATTAAAAATATATTCTGTCTGCATTCGTTACAGCATAAAAATCTTTTTTCGCCAAAGGGTAATTTAGATTGTCTTTTAGGGCAATTTCCGTACATCATGTTATTAAATAGAGTCCCGAATAAATTAAATATCACAAAGTCATAAAAATGTTGCCACATTATGTTATTTATTAAATCTTAAAGTTGTCACAGGAGATTATTGTATCTAAAATTCTATTTCATTTCAGAAAATCATACATACCTGCACTCTTCTGCCATCACCCAGATAACATTGTGTTGAGTGATAACCAAACCTCATGGCTGCTTCTGCAATTCCGGCATAATAAGTATCCCAGGGATTGTTCGTGTGAAAATGTTGGTAAAACGTTACGTTTGAATCATCATCATCCGCATTTGAATTTCTGTGGGAAAAGACATTACAGATATTAGGATTTATATTAAATTAAAAAGTTTATTTAAATTGTCTAGTTTAATGGCAAATGAATAGAGGATGTGGTAATCTAATGATAATTCAGATTCAGATTAGATTAAAATGAAGGTGGAATAAATATTCATTTTAAATGAGAAAAAAATGCAACAGATAAGAGATTATAAATTATGAGCATATATAGGTAATTAAAAAAAATCTCTCTTATGATAATAGTAGGAAAAGATTTCAATGACCTGATGTTTAATTTTAACTTAATCAAATATTTTCCATTTTAGTTCGACTTTCCCTCTTAGGTTCTGATGAGCTATCTTAATTTCGAAGCCCAAAGCTCTGCACATCAGGCTGTTTGGGGCCTTTTAAACATCTAATACATATATTGATATATAAAAATTTAAAATCAGGCAAAAATGAGAAATTCAAAAGATTACAAATTCTTCAATGAATATAATTCCAATGAAAGCACTTAAAATGGTTCTAATTGCATACCTCGTGTCTAAACCAGCCAAACTTTTTACCAAATCACAGGTGGCACTGCTTAAAGATCTTGCTCTCGATATTCTAGGGTAATAAAGTACAAAAGCTAAACACATCTCTTGTAACGTTCCAAGACCACCCTGGAAATAAGTATTAATTTTTATTGAAAGATATCAACTAACTGAAGTTAAGTACAGATATTTACTATTTGTCACATATGGAGTTATATTAGGAAAAGAAATTATGCCTGTGAAAATTAAATTTAATATAATTTTAATTAATTTTTAAATTTATTTTATTATTAAATTAAATATAATTTGTTTCAAAAGTTTCCTTAATCAATTATTTACAGACAAAACATCCAAAATTACAGCATTATTAAATCACAGAAGTTCTAAAAATACTTGGTTCATATTTAATCTTTGTTGATATTTAAAAAGAATATTTTGATTAAAAGGATGAAAATTAATGATTGCTTTTAGAGATACTATATGGTATGTAAATGTAGTTTCGTCATATAAAGCTATAGTTCATAAACTAATGTAAAGATTATCTCAGAGCTTGAATTACGAACCTAGAAAATTCTTTATAACGGTATTATATCAATATATACCATAGAAAATAATCGAAATCTTGAAAAAATCATGAGCAATTTCATTTTCTGGAGTATTAATGTAGTGCAGAGTTATATTTTCTGGCTAAAATTGTAAAACACTTTATATTTTAAAAAAAATATTCTTTGAATAAGAATTCATACTTATCCATCTCATTTTTTTTTTCTTTTAATGATTTGTATGAAATTTCTTTTGCTCTTCAAAAACGACCAAATCATTAAGGAAAAGCAAAATAAAGCGGCTAAAAGTTAACAGGAGAAAATATAACAATATATATTGCAACATAATTCAATAAGAATCATTTTACAGAACTGATTAAAATTATATGAAGATAGATAATGTCGAAATAAATTTATGAAATTACTAGAAACACTCACAAATGTTGTCATATTTCTTCCTGTTGAGTCATAAGTGCATTCAACAGTTAGATGATCACCCTAAAGGAAAATAAATCATATAATAAACAGTATTGAATTCTCTCCTTTCTCATAATTCCTAAATAATAAATAAATACTTTTTTCTAGGAATAGTAAAATGGAAGTCATTAAACTTTTACTCAAAAATGGAATCATTATTTTATTACAAGTAGAATATTCAAAATATGAAAAACAAAAAAAATTGAACCAAAAATAGAATACTAAGAAGTGTTTCAATTTCAGCTATTGACATTTCACAATAACAAGGATTAGAAATCATTCTCGGAAGCTTTTTTAGACATCGATTTTTTTTCTTTTTGCTTGATAAAAGGTTGTTGATTGATTTGAAAATAACGCTTACTCAGAAATTGAACATCATATCGGTTTTTATTTTTGGGTACGCATTAAATGAATAAATATACTAGTTTCGAAATGTTCAGCAATAAACTGAAAATTGATAACTCAAAAGCCATGCAAGCAAAATGGACTGAGCTTGATGATATTGCAGCACGTGTGACGTAAAAACTCAAGAAAATATTATACAACGTATTTACATTTTGTAATATCAACAGGAACATAAAATCTCCTAAACTCGGACATACAAATTAATTGCAAAACAATTTCTCAAACTTGCGTATGATCACTCCCAACAGCAATAAAGTCCCGACAGCGATGTCTCGTGAAGTTTATCATGTTGTCAATGAACTGTTTGGGTATCAAGGGCCATTGATCACTTAAAACAATTCTAAGCCCATGTATGGTTTGAGAAGGGGGTTGGAGGCCATCAACATGTCATCCGAGAGCGTCCCATACATGCTCAATGGGATTAAAGTTGAGAGAGCTTGCTGGCCATTCGATTTGGACTATAATTTCTTCAAGGAATTGATGTACGAGGCAAACAGTGGGACATGGGCATGATCAGCTTATTAAATAAAGGTATTGCCAATTGCTTAGCCGTATGGCCAGATTGCTAGTCCCTTTCCGATTTGTTAGACGGAAGATATCGAGTGTTCGCTTTTCTCCATTTGTAAAATCGAAATTCATCAATGTGTAGAACAGACCTCCACCGATTCCTAGTCAGGTTTACATGATTATGTGCCCAGTGCAAACTCTCCCTCCAGTGGCGGGCCCCCAACATTGGTTGCGTAGCTCCAACATGCAGCTTTCTACGCACTGTCGTAGCTGATACTGTCCTTCTTTAGCAGAAATAAGAGCTGACTTAAGGGGAGATGGAGTTGTAGCTCTGCTGCGATGTGCACTAAGTCGCAAATAACGATCATTTGAAGAAGAGATAATTCTTGATCTCGCTTGATCTTCTGTTTTCGAGAAGCTGAACCAGAAAATGGTTACACAATCGGCTCACCACGGAACAGTCGACATTTAGACATCTTGCAAAGTCAGACTGTTGTAGACCTTCTGGTCGGTCTATGGCTCTATAACTCAATTCTGCTGGCAAATGTCGCCTCGAACTCATTTTTATAATTCATCTCGAAATTGTCTAATATACTGCCTTTCTTTGAATAACGGCTCTTTCCTAAACAACTGGTTTTAAGCTATATCATATTTATGTAAAGAAATGGATAGCACCACTCTTTCTTCCGTATTGCTACTATGCAGTTTGCTTTTATTTATAGTGTATCCAAATTTCAAGAATTTCGAACCACTTTTAGCCGATTTATCGCAATTTTTTGCTTGACTTGTGGAAATCAGTGTATTTTTTAACTACATATAAATGGTATAATGATAAGAAGCATATTTGTGAATTGAAAGTATTGACAAACAAATCCACCCAAAAAAAAATATAAAATAAATTCTCTTATTTTATTATTATACATCAGAGGGCTTTATGTCACGAATAGTTGATGGGATGAGGACATTGCCTTCCGGGAGGACTTTTAGGGGTAACTTCCCTGCATTTTTTGGTCATGTGGGAGTAAATTCGGAGTGTCTGATTATCAATGCGAAACAATTTATGCACATTATCATAATCATAATCGAATCTTAAAAAGAAAAGAAAGCAATCCCGGCAACTGTCGTCACCACCTTTATCAGTCATTTCGCGATAAAAGATTGTTTTAACATTGTTAAAAGATACTCTTGGGATATTATTATTATTTCGAAATGAAAAATTAAAAAAATTTTAAAAGGTGAGTATGTTGATGAAATTATAGAAATACTTACTGGTTTAACGATAACTTCTTGTGGTAAATATCTGTAATCCTGAAAAAAGTTAAGTAGAGTATTACTTGCTGGAAAAAAATACCACAAATAATTTTAAGTGGTTGGTTTTAAACTGTAATCTTTAATTCTATTAATTTTTTAAATGTTATCCATAGAAAATTTTTAAGATTATAGACATCACAATAAGTCAATGATTGAAACGACATAATTTGACTTCTAAATATTATTCATTCACTATCAGATAAATAATTGAAAACATTTTAATAAATTGTATTACTCATTTAAATAAAGGTTCTTTTTAAAAACAGTTTGTTAATATAAAAGTGTTTAAAATGCTTAAAATTAACTTTTTTTTTGTAAACATTATCGCATACTTGATTGAGAAAGAGTTTATAAGTAATAAAAGAGTAGATTGAAAGTTGAATTTTGTGGATTGAAAGTTTTTAGTAATAATTTAGTAAACATTTAAAGCACGCAGATGGAAATAAAATATAATTATTTGCAAAATTATATATTTAATATTATAAATCAATATTATATTGAAGCAAAACTTCAATTTTATAGCTTTTAAAATAATTTGTAAGAGTTTGTCTTGTTTGTCGACTGGTGTATGAGAGCATGTGAAGAATTTGTTCCAAGCTAGAATCGTTTTTTATTTTTTTGTTCTTCTTACATGTTTTTAGTCATTTAAACTATTAAAATAAACAACAGTTTTTTCATTGCTGTTTCACATTTTTATCGTGATCGGGCTAGCAAAATGTGACAGCAGCTGGCCACTTCAGGACAAGAATAGTATTCAGTTTCCAATTTACTATTATTAATTCATATTAGGTATAGGTTTAGTTTTTTACTTTACTGTCATTTTATGCACACTTTGGGCTAATTAGACTAGGACCTACAGTTTAACGTGAATTCCAAACCACTAACAAACAGCCAGGATTCGAACCTGAAGCACCAAAGATCAGAATGCTAGCCAATTGGACATCAGGCCGCCAAAGTAATATTAGAGATTGATGTCAGTTTAAGCTAACTTATTTCTTTATTCTCGCCACTGCAAACAGTACAGTAATACCTAGAGTTTATAGAATAGGTGGATCAGACGAAAATCACGTCTGTCGGGGAACAACTTTGTATAAATACAAGTAAGTTTTGCTTAATTACGACTAGGAGAAAAAACAACAACAATGGCTTAGTAGAATAATATTTAAAATATAATTGAAATTCTTTATACAGTCACCTCTTTACAATTTGACAATTTCACAATTTTCCAGCCTATAAAATATCTCATAATTATTTTATAGACATGCTATTTACCTTATAAAACTTCCCATTTTTATTCTCATGACAAAATTAATAATTAAAAAAAAATACTTGACAATAAAGAGACAGAAAAAAATAAAGAAGTAAAACAATGGCTACGTTCGAAATTTCCACAATAAAAAACCCCACTAGAATAGATATTTATAAGCCAATAAAGGTTCGGAAGTCGGCAGGTTCGGTTTGTCAATCTACGATCATCTTGTGCACACTTTAGGCTAAGCAGACCGGGACCTACAGTTTAAAGTGGATTCCGAACCACTCACAAACATCCATGCCACCGCCAGGATTACAAATCGGAAGGAGCTTAATAGAAGATATTGATACAAAAGAAGAAATAAATAGAGCAGTGAATAAAAATTAAGAAAACGGGAACATTAATTGTGAATTAAAATTTTCCTTTTAATGATTTCATCGTCATCATCATTAGCGCAACAGTCCCACGGTAGGCCAAGGCCGTCTGCCTACTGGCAGATTTCGAGACAGGATATATTTTTCTTTTGACGGGGTAGGGTTGTCAGTCCGACGCCCAACACTCTACTGTCCTATTAGACCGAGACCTACGGTTTAAAGTGGATTCCAAACCACTATAAACATCCATGACACCGTCGGGACTCAAGCCAGAAACCTGTGGCATCGAGCGCTAGTCATCTGCCATCAGGCCCCCTTTTAATAACTTAGTAAAGCGAAAATAATAGCAGAAAAATGTAAGGAAAATGAAACATTCCAACCAAGAAAATTCAAGTAAAGCGGCGTCCATGCGAGAGTACGAGAACTAACGAGTCACTCTTGCGAACCAATTATAAACCGGTTGTCTCAGTGCGAACAGAACTCTCGAAGTGAGTCATCTGTTTAGGCTCCGTTATGACCAAAGTCTGCTTTTTCGTATATCAAAGAGATTTTCGCGGACGCCATGTACGACCAGCTGTCACTCACAGCCAGGGATAACGGGGTTTTTTCTCGCGATCAGACAGAGACGTTCGGAGCGAGATCTACTTACTTCTCTTAAGTATACTCTCGTCTAGACGCAGCTTAAATCAAGGTATTTTTGTATTTCACTTTTGTATTTCACTTGATTTTTGTATTTTGTATTTCATTTTTGTATTTTCCCGCTGTTAGCAAATATGTGAGTAATTTCTTGAAAAAGTTTTCATCGAAATGTGAGTGCCTTTTTAATTTTGTTTTTATTTCCAGTGCTGATTTAAATTGTTTATAAGCCTTTGCACACTTTTTACAAGCAACTAACACAGTAACTCTGCTATCTATTAATATCGTAAGTGGCTAGAAACAAGCAGCGAAATAACATGTGGCAGATCTGAAAAACCTGTGGCGGTTATAATAAGGAATTGGTTTTACAATTAAAAATAAAAAGCAAGGATTTTGCATTTTAAGAAATGTTTAAAGTCTTTTTTAACTAAAAAGTTATAAATATGATGAAATTTAAGATTATTTGTCATTCAGTAAATAAATAGTTGCTATTTTAAGAAATTACATTGCAATAGGGGTTAACAAAAATTATTTTTTTTAAGTATTCAGAAATCTAAAAATACTTATGACACAATTTTCGTACATTCGAATAGAAACTGTAAGCGACTATTTCTAAATTTAAAAAAAAGCGTCTTGATGGCCAATTGGTTAGAGTTCTGGCCTTTGTTACTTCAGGTTCGAATCCTGGCGGGGCATGTATGTTTGCTAGTGATTCAGAATTCACGTTAAACAGTAGATCCCGGTCTAATTAGCCTAAAGTGTGGAAAAAAAAAAAAGTTGATAGTAAAGCGACAAACCAAACCAGTATCAAATTACAACGTTACGTGAATAAAATCACAGAAATGAAATTTAACCAGAAGTCTGAAATTATAAATTTGTTTGAGAATTGCTGAAAACATTTTTGATTTTGAGTATAATCATCAAAACATAAAATAAAAGAAAGTAACAAGTACAAGTTTATATCCTGCTGTCTCTTATTACGCCTTTCCACATTTAAGCTGGATTCTCACCCAATATTAAGATTGTCAGCCAATCTGAAGCTTGATCTTTTACTTCAATTTATGTCAATTTCACTCTAAATGGTGATGGCAATATGAAATTCCCGGCTGTAGTTCAACGAAAAGGTACATATTTTATTCACCTTTTTCTAATTTATTGCAAATAGAAAGATTAGAATTTTTCTGAATTACGCACTATCTGGATACAGGATCTTTCCTACGTTATTTTTCATTTATTTGTTTATTATCCTAACATAAGAAGGCCAACTGTATTCGTTATAAAGATATTAGCCGTTGACAAATTTTTATTTCATTAAGTATTTTATGGGATCGCGAAAAACATATTCCATTTTTAAATTTCGCTTTTTAAAGTAGGTTATTGATATATAATGGATTAAAATGACCAACATGTTTATATTATCTTATATTTGTCATCAAATTTTTTCAGACATGGATATTAAAAAATCAGTTAGTTATTAATCATTTTTTGCTTGGTTACAGTAAAAATAGAACCAAATACTAAAACAATTATTAGAACCATATGTAATGTGGCGTATACAAAATTCTACTTATTTTTACTTTTTATTATAATACATTGTTTATTTTTCATTATATTGTTTAAGATATAAATGAAATAAACATATTCTGGAAAATGTTCAATATTTTTTTTCGTGCCCATGGTCTGTGCATCTTTGCAGCGTGCACTCAACTGTTTATGTGTGACACCTGGGTTTCCTTATTCACAAAATTGTATTACAGGTTTACAGTGAGATTTTTGGGCCAGGCAATTTTAAATACGTTTTTGTGTACTTTCCAGCAATTTGTGAAATAAAAATAAAAAAAAAAAAAAAAAAACTGTCATCTGCGATATTTTTTTCAATGGTGACCATTAACGATTATATATAAAAAAAAAACATTATTTAGCTTCCCAAAATGAAGAAACCCCACGGCGGAGGAAGGATTCCGCCAATGTTATTCTTTATTCTTATAGATATATTTGGATCTGTTCAAATTATTTTTCATTTCCTTTCTGTAATTGCATAATTTTAAATGTATTGGAACATTTATTTATTTATCCACACGGTGAAAGTCAAGAGATACCTCATGCTATTCCAAATAAAACAACAAATTCTTCGGCGATGATTTAATGATATTTACACACGGCGAAAAATGGTTTCGGCCAATTAAAATGAACAAAATAAATTCTAATTAAATGAACAAATTAAATGTAAACGTGAAATTATTAAATATCGTTAACTGGCATTTAATTTGAGATTTTTTTTTAGAATTGTTTCTTCTTTTAATCTTCCCCTTTTTTCTTTTCCTTTCTAGTTTTTAAATTTGTAATTATTATTACAAATTTAAGAATTATTTGTGTAACTAACCAAATTCATAGAAAACTGAAATAATGATTTTAAAAATTTTGAAATAAATTTCTTCATCAATCCATTGCATAAAAATATTTATATACTTCATTGATTTAGTTGATTCAACAATTTAAACAGCTGATGGTGTGACACTCAGCGTCAAGTTGCCAATGGAAATGCATCTTAAAGTCAATAAACGCTCGAATTCCCACGAAAAAATATTCGAAAGACAGTTCCATCGGTGCCGGATTATAAAAAATGCCTAACCATCTAATGTCGAATTAAAGAAAGTTGCATTGAAAATGCCTAATGCATTACATCCAATCTGCTCAAAGCTGCATTTATGACAACGTATTTCCATGCATACACAAAGTTCAAAACTGTAGAAATTTGATTACTAATGGAAAAATACCTTTTTCATTTATCTTTCCCACACAGGAAGTGAATTTTTCATGAAGCGTGTAAATAAAAATTTTGTTGTTAAGATAAATTTCAATATTTATTCTTCTTTCTAATTCCAACGACGCAGAATATAAGCATTTCAAAACCATTCATCAATATAAAAAAAACATTTTATTTTCTTACTTACTTGATAATTAAAATCATATTTCTGATCCGATGCAATAAATGGCAATTCAATGTTGTTCCGGAAGTGTCGCAACTTCATTTGACGACCTGCAATTTAAAAATAAATAAGTTGCAAAAAAACTTAATATAAGAATCAATTTTGCTCATGATAATTGTTATTCAAAATTTAATAGTATAATATGAAATAAATAATAGCGTTTTAAAATAATTCAAATTGTTGAAGTAAAGGGGACCGATTCTAATTTAGTTTTGATAAGAACATTTCTTTTTAATAATTTTTAAATTAATGTTCGACAAAGGATGCCGATCCGAACATTCCTATGTTAGGAGAGGAGACAGTAAATTTGTAAATTGGAAAGTCTTCCTGTTGAGCCTGAAGAAAGGAGTGCTATTCGCCCAAAGACCCTGAGGATTCTCATTTCTTAATTGCGTAATATCTAGAAGTCCAACCTCGCTTGAAACAATGACAACACTTTTTTCAGGATGAAAAAGGACTTTGACTCAGGTATCACTATCATCATAGCACAAATATTTGCATATACATTTCTAAAGCAAATGGGTTAAAATTAAGCTGTTTATTAAGGATATTAACTTATTTATGATAATAATAATTTACCAAGAAGATGGGAATGCAAAAACACAGCAAAAATTCTTATGCCTTCGGGAGGTATAGCCTATAAATAAATGAAAAAGAATTAGAATATAATATCCGTTAATTAATTAGCATATTACTTAATAATTAATTTATAAATTTAAAGAATTGCGCGATTAAATAAAAGTAAACACGTTTAATTTTAAATAGGAATTTTCGGTTTCATATCCTTTTACACTAGATTAAAAAAGTACATTAAAATGAAAAAAATTAAATCTATTTCCCATGCTTTTATGCATGAAAGATTTGCAATAATCATGGTTACTAGAAAATAATATAATTATCTTGTATTTACATTATGCTTTGGAAACTATAATTTATGCTGAAGTAATGATGGATTGCACAATTTACTATTCTATTAATCTATTACAACAATTGATATGTTGCTTAAAAAAAATGGAACAATTTTATTTCAGAGAATATAAAAAAAACCTGATTTATTTAGCTATTATAATTTCCTACTTATAATCCACGAGTTAATGTTAAAAAATTTTAGAATTTTGTTCTTAGAATTATAAGCTGCTGCGTACAATTTTTCGAGGAAGTTTCACACCAATTCCATAAAACCATTACCTAAATATGCTTTTTACCATATAAGGAATTGGCATAACTTTGTGTAAAAAAATATTCCAAACATAAATAAAAAAAACATAACAGCTGTAAAAGAACCGTAATTTTACAAAAATAGACAAAATGCAACGTGCATCGTTGTGTGTGATTGTGGATGAAAATGACATGGAATGAAGTTATGGATCAGAATAAAAAACCTTTACAAAAGGCAATATTAATAACTGGAAGATTCACATCTATCTAGTTAATATAAATATTTCGAATCGTAAAAAAAAAAAAAAAAAATATCGTCTCTTTTGTTTTTGCCGTAGATTTTAAATACAAATCTTCTTCCCAGTTTCCACACCTTAAATTTATAACATAATTTTTTTACATAATTGTTGCATCAAAAATGCTCTTTGGACCTGAAAACGTTTTGTTATGTTTTTTATTAGTTTTATATCATGGGTATAAAAATAAATTTAATTGGTATATGATTTGTTAAAGAATGGGCATGAATCACTTTCAGATTTTACGCAGCAGCGGATAATAAGCGATCTTTTATTTATTTATTATTATTTTTTTTTTTCTGATCAAAAATTAAACCTGCAGTTTATATTGAGCTGCGGATGATATGTAGGATTTTTATCTTTATGATTCCGAAAACGGCACTAAGATAAATAAGTAATATTTTTGTTTTTTGCTTCAGCATCGGGTTATTTAGGACAAACTCAAGGTCATGTCGGTACCCGAAATCATGGAGCTGTAGTTAATTGCAATATGAATGACGTACCACAGGGCGTATCATGGTTTCTCTTTTTTATAGTAGGAAAGGTAGAACGTCCTCTCAGTGGTTATTGTCGGTGATCTACTATCATGTCCACTGATCTTTTTTTATTTAAAATACTAAACATAAAAATCAAATTTGGCTTCAACACCATGGATCAATGGATGTCGGGAAATAAATTAATTGCACTATGAATTTAGCTCTTTCTTTATAGAAAGAAATTTAATCTTTGAAATTATAACTAAACATTCGATAAATTAAATTGGTTAAATATTTATATAATAATTTTGATCTAATTTTTATTTAAGGTTAAATTTTCCTTAAATATTTATTAATTTTTTTAGGTAGGTAAACGCTTTTTATTGCATAAGAGCCAAATTGATCAAACTGAGCAATACTTTTTGTGAATTCTTTATTTACTGTTTATTGGGACTTTTATAATTCAAACCTAAATAAATTCAAAATTTCGGTAAAAATTTAATTCTCCCTCGAATTTCGAATTAAGAAACTTATATCGTTTTTGTATTCAATCTTTATTATAATGATATAAAATAATCTTATGGGATTAATGTGATGAATTGTAAGAAGAACATTTACTGGTCCAAGACATCGGGGATCTGCATGTCCAGCTATGGTAAATTTTCGTCGACCTGGTGGCACAACAATACACGGATCGACTGAGGCACCTATCATAAGTGTCATGGCATCATATCGTCTCAAATTTGGACTGAAAAAAACTTTGAATCCTGACTGATCAACGAAACCTGAGAAAAAAAAGTTTTAAGACAAGATTTAGAGTTTAAAATTTACTATTTACATAATAATAATAATAAACAGAGTAAATGAAAGGAAGATCAAAATTGAAGGTAAAAATTTAATAAATGTATTTCCTGTAAATGTACCTGAATGGTATTCATTATTGTCATAATGAACTTCTAACAAGAAATAAAGATTGGGCTTGTCTCCAAGAGGCAGTCCAGCTCGCTCTGGCATTACCAAAGCCTGTAATACGATTCAAAAGGAAAACATTTATTAGTAAAACGCTTATTGGCTTTAAAAATTATTAGTATTAGCTTTAAAAATATTTTTAACAGGATAACTCTCTAAACCAGGTCCTTGAATAATTTACAATAACTTTTCTGTTTTTCGTAAAATTTTTTGTATGTAAATTATTGTATTAACTACGACGGATGAAGTATTGTCATATAAAGTCATTCTTTAGTAAAATGCAAACAGTGGACAAAATTAACGGAAAATACAATTTAT
>BPLQ01000641.1:35294-66291 GCA_021605075.1 Caerostris darwini
GGTAGAATTATCGGACGACTGGAATGTGGACGTACCCAGCTGGAAGTATCCGAGGAACTTGGAATCGCCCAGAGTGTCATCTCCAGGCTTTGGCAACGATTCTAAGATGATGGTAATGTGAGTAGATGTTACAGCACGGGTCACCCCCGAGTTACAACGCCGAATGAGGACCGGTATTTAGCAGTTACTGCCAAAAGAAACAGACGGAGCACAGCATCAGACCTGTCTCGTCAGCTCTCTTCAGCTACCGGTACGACAGTTTCAAGGCAGACCGTGTACAGATGCTTAGGGCACATTGGTCTATATGCTCGTATACCTGTCAGATATGTTCCACTTACCGCAACTCACTGCCGCCTGCGATTAACCTGGAGTAGAGAGCATGCCTTGTGGACACCGCAACACTGGTCTAGTGTGATGTTTTCCGACGAGTCCAGGTTTAGTTTGCAGTCTGATTCTCGCCGGACTTTCATATGGAGAGCGCCAGGTACCCGTTACCACCAAGAGAACACCATTGAACGACACCGTTACGGTGGTGCAGGATGGCTCGTTTGGGGAGGAATTATTCTTGATTCCAGAACTGACCTGCATGTTCAGAGTGTAACGATGACAGGCCACATCTATCGGGATATCATTCAGGAACAACATGTACGTTTGTTTCGGGGCGCCATGGGTGCTGAATTTCTGTTTATGGATGACAACGCCCGTCCTCACCGTGCAAACATTGTAGACGAATGCCTTCAATTGGAGGATATCACCCGTATGGATTAGCCAGCATACTCACCGGACTTGAATCCAATAGAGCATGTGTGGGATATGCTTGGCCGACGAATTGCAGCCCGTCAACCCCCTCCCACCTGTCAACCGGAACTTCGAAGGGCATTGCTTGATGAGTGATGTAGTATTCCCCAAGATCAGATTGATAATTTGATACTCAGCATGCCTAGGCGTTGTAAGGCCTGTATTGCATCGTCCGGGAGACATACTCCATATTAACCATCATACTAACCATGTTATACTGTTTTTTGTAAATAGGTTTTTTTTTGAAATTTGCTCCAGGGAGTAAAAATCGCAATTTTTATTAATTATGTCAAACATATAGCATCTTTTTTGCTCTTTTCCTTTTGTTTAATAAATAGACTTTACAAATAAGTCAAATTTGTTTTGCTTCTGTCTCTTTCTTTGCCTGAACTTCATTATCCTTAATTTATGGACATGAGTGTAATTCCTATTTTGCTTTCTAAATTAAATAAATTATCTTAAAAGCTACATAAACTCTTTGAAATTAGTGACAAATAAGAAATGAAATAATTTAATATTTTATTATTGTGCTAATTTCAATTAAAGCACTTGATGAAAGCTATGGGACATCTATATGACGCACTCAATTTAAAAATAAAAGAGTGGAATTTCTTTTATATTAATTATTCAATAACAAAATTCAATGCATAAAATATACCCTGTAAAAATCCTAGCATTTTGTTCTAACTAGCCCGGACATAGCTTTCATGTGTACTTAGTTACATTGGCACATGCTCTGATTTTATCCTCTTCTATTTCTTGTTGGTAGGGAAGCAGCCTCTGACAGGCAGAGGAGGATTCCTCCTACCTTTTTATAATTTAAATTTAGGTTTAATTTCCACCAGTCCAATTATTTTTAAGGTAACCGTTTTTTTTTCTGCGTTTTTTTTTTGTTGTTGTTCATTTTTCTTTGATGTAATTTCAAAATTTGTCGTTTTGTTCTGCCACATTATTTTAAATAACTCTGATTATTTGTAATAATTTATGATAAAACCATAGTATTTTGATTTAGCTAGCACCCTACAGCACTCTACTACCACACAGCATGCACCCTACTCGTGGCTCAACGGGAGCATGTGCTGCACCAACAAGGGAACCAGTGTTCGATTTACGTTGGGGATACAAATTGCAGGTACTGTTTTGAAAAGAGAGGTGCCTTCAACGCGTAGTAAGCAGCGTCTCAAAACTACAATTATATTGAAGTTTTGTGGGTGGGAGTTTCTTGGGCTTTATCACAATACAACACGTAAATGTCAGTTTGTTAACATGAAAGTTTTCCAAGAAAGATATCATTCCTTCATCCATCCCTTTCTCTAATTGAAACAGCGCTGACTTAATAAAAAGATGTTTCTGATAAAACTTCTAACAGATTAGCGAATTCAAAGTCTAAATACTGATAAAGTAATGTCTCCATTACATCAAGGTAATAGCACGGTGATGCGTAACTGTTGACCAATCACAAGCCTTATCGCACAACGCCTAAAATGATCACCCGAAGTTGGTTGGACTTTTAAATGCTTAATGAGCCATGTGACTTGGATTGAGCCAATAAGGATCTTAGGAATAATTGGAACTTTACTCGTCCTAAAGCGATTTCTGTCACTTTGGTATGAACGGGTCGAAAATATTTCCTTCTCTGTCACTTGCGTTACGCCTTGGTGTGAAGGAGGATTAAGGTGGGAGGGGGGGGGGGGGGTCGGACACTTGAGATTCAAAAATGTTTTCAGCCGATGTTATGAAAAGTAAAAATATCTAATTTTGCATATGATTTATAAATGTTTATTTAAATGGTAAAATTTCTGCATTTAAATGAAATATAGTCAACTTTTATCACTCTTTTAAGAGATTACAAAAAGAATTCCATACTAATAAGTCTTCAAACAAAAGAGATAAATTGATATTTTATAAATTAAAAAAATTATGGGATTTCTAATATATATATTATTGACGGGAAAAGTAATACATTACAATCGAAGCCTATATTTACATATTCACAAAAAAATATTTCATATTTTCTGATCATATTTTTACATCAGAAGAAGCTATTAAATTTACATTAACATTAAAGGTTAAGAAGTTTTAATTCAAGAAGCGCAAAAATTAAAAAAAAAAAATTTTTTTAAATAAAATTTTGAATTTATCGAAGTGCAGAGGAACAATATTACTAATATTTTCTATAAGGGTGCGTAAAATTTAACTGATCCTCACAAGGTTCAGAAATTATTTTCACTAAAAAATCTGTTAAAATATTGGTTACCCCACCTTTGGGAAGAAAACTTTACTATTAAAAGTACAGATTTTAATAATAAAGCTAACCGAATTTAGAAGAGATTTCATTATTTAAAGGGGAAAAATACTTATAATTTATTAAAGTGCAGAGGAACATTATTACTAACTTTTCAATAAAAGTTAGTAATGTACGGTTTACAGATTGTAAGTAATGTTTCACAGAATGTAAGTACTGCTCACAGAATCATTTTTATTAAAAAGAAACTGGTAAAATAAAGACCCCCAAAGCATTATAAAAAGCACAAATTAATGAATTTAAGAAGTTTTCAATTGAAGAGGAAAAAATGTTTTTAAAAACTACAAAATTAAAGAAAACTAAATTTAAGAGAAGAATTATTAAAAATTGCTGAATTTAAGAAGTTTTCAATTTAAGAGAAGAAAAATTATTAAAATCTACCAAATTTAAGAAGTTTTCAATTCAAGAGACGGGGGGAAAAAAACCCGAATTCATTGAAGTACTCAAGGAAATTGTAATTAATTTTTTATAAGGATACGTAACTGTATCATAATGCCACAAATTATTTTTACTAAAAAACTGTTAAAATAAGGACATAAGTTTGAAAATGAAACATTATAAAAAGCAAAAATTTTAATAATAAAGACATAAGAAATTTAAAAAAATAAAAGAAAAACTATTTTAATGCAGTACGGGAGAAAAACATTATTAAGTTTCCAATAAATGTGCTTAAAATTTAACTGATAGCCATAAGTTCACAAATTATTTTCACTACGAAAATCTGTTAAATTAATAGCAGAACTATATTATTTTTTACCAATGACATTCTCTTTTACTTGAGATAATTCGCTACAACTGCAGATATATAGTAGATACTGCCCTAGAATTTTAACAAAATTTGGAATGAATAGCACAAAGTTTGGAATCGATAGTGAGGGGAGAATTGTGTCTTCGCCCAAACCCTCTCTTCCTCCTCGAACCAGCCGGAAATATTCTCTGGCCTACCGATTTATCGTTTTTATCTCTGACATATACACGAAAATTTTTGATTCGGTCTTATATGCCGGGTCCAAAACTTGATTTAGAAGCTCATCGCGCTGTACACCAAGCAACTAAGTCCCAAATAGAGAATTATGAGGAGCACAGATTTTAATATTAAAGAAATTTAATTTTAATTATTTAATCACGTGAAATTTGAAATCACCTTTTCAATTCACGGTGCTAAGAATTAAAAAGAAAATCGAATTTATTAAAGTGTAGAGGAACTATATTACTAAGTAACCTAGAGAAGAAAAAAAAAAAGACTCCATATTTTTTTCCCTTCTTTCTTTAAAAAAAAAAAAGCAGCAGCCTCCCTTTCATAAATGACGTACGCTTTTTATTCACTTACACTGCTCACTCTGTAATTCAAAAGATTGAGTACGTGTTGAAACGGGGAAGGCGGCTGATGGAAAAACGATCTTCTAAGGAAGATATATTGGATGTAGATGAGCCAATTTAAAAGTACACTCTCAATAATACCATGGATAATTTTGACGTAATTTGATGGGAATATGACACAGTAAAACGAATCTCGTTAGAATCGTAGTCAATTATGCATTTGCTGGCTTTGACAAATAAAATGAGATTGGACAATTATGCCAGAAAGTGGCTGCCGATAATTAAAAAGTGATTGATAGATATCCACACCTTTTATGAGGATAGGGGATATAATCTTTCGATACTCCTTCATCATTTTTGAGAAAATATATTTTTATTTCTTCTCAATATTTATAGGTTTCTTCGTATATTTCTGTGGTGGATAGCAGATCGTTCGCATAGCGGGTTTTGGTAAATCGGGATTGCTAATTTGTATGAAAGGAAAATATTTAAAATTAGCGAAGACTTTTGTTTTAATTTCCTGAGGGTACGCATTCCTAGAAAAAGCTAACCTCCGTAATTATCCAAACTAATTTATTGTGGGGCATATTAAAAGAAACCCTTATCTTAGAATTTTTATATAATTCTATTAATTTTGATTAATATGCCTTCTTTTCATATCGGTGGGCTTCATGGGTCTCTATGTACGCCACGAACATCTCACTGACGATCGACGAGGGAGGACATTGTCTTCCGGAAAGATTTTAACGGCAACTTCTATGCATTTGCTTGTAGTATAAGAAAAAACAAGGAAAATTCTAACTAGGCAGCCTGATTATTAATGGGAGTCTCCTCTTTTCTGACGAAATCTGCGGGTTTGAACTTGAACTCCCCTGCACGCTAGGTGTAATCAAGTGACCATTGAGGCATGAGTCGGGTTTCCCCTTGCATTTGCATGCATTTTATTTCTCTAAGTTAATGTTGCCGTTGCGCTCTACAAAACACGAGTATAATCTTTTTTCTAATTATTTTCGGAATCTGAATTTTCTTGGGGCAGACTTAGGTGCGTAAGATTCAAGATCTCTACCAGAAAGTTGCTCCTTATATCAGGAGGATTTCAAGTTAGGTTTGTATCTAGGTTTTATAATACTTGACAAATAATAAACAAGATTTTTCGAGGCCCTCCATGAAAGGGCATCATACACCATGAAATGAATGTTCGATGATCTTCACTGTTGAAGAGCAGAGTTTTAAATTTTGTGGGTTTTTATTGTATTCTGTCATTTAGTTCTGCAAACGGTTAAGACGATGGAGAATAATTTCGTAACTGCTTGTTTATTTAAACAACCTAGATAATAAATATAGCTGCTCTATAAATCTCTTCATAATTACGTATTTTTGTGTTTTTCACATTTTTTAAATTAAAGTTTTATTCCCATTGAATGAAAGTGTACTTTTATTATTAGTAGATAATTATTTATTTTCAGTTATATCGTTCATCATTTGCGGAAAAGAAATATTTAATCGGATATTTACGTTTTTCTTCAAATATTTGCGCTTTGTAACTTCGTGTGCTGTTTCTATTTCAGTTACTTGTAATATATATATTTGTTGATTATTAGCAAGAATATCAAAACAATTTTATAGATAGCATGAAAGGGGAAAAATGTCTTCTGTAAATTTTTTTGAAAAATGTATTTCTATTGTTTTTTTATACTATTGATGTTTTCAAATGTACGGCATTTTTGATGGGATATCATTCATCACTGAACGGTAAAAATATGTAGCAGATACAACGTTATCCAAATATACTTCGGGTTCAGGTATCCAGGATGATTTAGGGTATCCCGTATGTTATTATAGAAGGAATTAGAAACACATATAGAATAAATGAATTGTTATAATCCGTTATGGTACATAAAAGATAATTAATTAATTTATGCAAGAATTTTCCAAAACATCAGTTTTTCCAAGATTGTAGGTGTTGCTTTCAAATGCAGGGAACATTGACCGGAGAGCATCAGCCACCTTAATAACCAATATATTATCGATTCAGCTCATTCAAGAAACTCCAAGAGGAATTCTGCTGTACTTATTGCACTCACGTTTTACAACCACAATTTTGGAACAAATGCCACCAAGAGTAGCACCCAATTGATCTTCTTCTCAAGCCGAATAGATTTCCAAGCTCGGAAACCCAATTAGTGATGTCATTCGCCACTAGAATGACAGAAATATATAACAGATTCAGCGTTACCCCAATGTACCACGAGTTCAGATATTTAGGATGATTCAGGGTACTTAGGATGGTAATTATAAAATGAATTAGGAAAATCAATGGAATGAATGGAAATCTAAATCAACTATGAAAATTAAATTTTTAATAAATGTCGTGTAAAAAGTATTAATTTGATTTTGCAAGAGCTTTTCAAGAGCATTAGTTTGTTCAAATTTGCAGTTGTTGCTTTCAAATGCCGAGAAATTGACTAAAGTTGACTGTACATCATCCGTCACTAGAATGGTAAATATGTAGTAGATTCAGTGTTATCCAGGATGCACCACGAGAACCTCTATTATACTATGTTCCCATTTTGCCACAACAATTTGGAATGTGCACATCAAGGATTGCACCCACCTCTCTTTTTCCTCAAGCTCAATAGAAGGACATTTCGACCTAATAATTTATCGTGTCTATAACTGGTAAAGAAACGGAAACTTTCGGATCAACTTCGCTTATTGAGTTTAATTATATAAAAAATAATTAAATTCTTTCTGTTATTTTTGGTTGCGCATAAAATTGAGTAATAATGAATTTACAGGGAAAAAAATATTGGACCTTTCAATAATATAATTTTAAAAAAACCTTTTTTTCTTTGTAATACAGAGGTACCGTTCGCAAATTGTTGCAAATGCCAATGTAAATATTTATTTCCAAATAAAATCTCGCGGCCTGGTGGCTAACTGGCTATCGCTCTAACCGTTGATACTGAAGGCTTCAGGTTCGAATCCTGGCGGGGGCATGGATGTTCGTTGGTGGTTCGGAATCCATGTTAAACTGTAGGTCCCAACCTGTTTAGCCTAAAGTGTGCACAAGATGACCGTAGAGCTACAAACCAAACCAAGTAAAATCTCTTCTTTTTTATAAAACTTTGAAAACATCCCTCACCCATCTGAATAAATTAATTAAAAGGTTTGTAATCATGATTAAAAGCAAATTCAAATATTAACTCGTAAATAGGCCTTAAAATCTTTTGAATTCAAGCTATCGTTAATAAAGATTAAAATCATATCATCGTATAAAAAATAATCTTCCTTATGAAAATCGATATATTGTAGAAAAATAAAATCTAACACGAGTATAAATAAATTGGAAAATATTCAAAGGAACTCATTTACAAAAGTGGAAGAGAAATTCTAAATGAATTAAAAACTGAAATTGAAAATTGTTGTTAGCTTTACTAAAATACTAACTTCGTTGCACTGAATTTGAGAAATGTTTACTAATTGAAAAAAAATATATTTAACTTGACTTGGTACTTTGAGATGTTTGCTCACTGACGCTGCTTTATCACAATGTTTATCCAAATGTTGATTAAAATACTACAAATAACAGAATTTGACAAAAGTAAAAATGAAACCTTTATAAAGAACTACTCTAAAATTCAAAATTCTTGAATTCATTGCCAATGACGACTTACAAATTCCATTTTAAAACACAAGAATAGTTTCTCGTACTAAATTATTTAAAAAAAATCGTAACTGAAAGCAAACATATTCGTGATTTATAAAGATTTAAACAATTACCTGAATGACATGATGTTTCTTATTCAGCGGTGGAGCTTTGACAATTTTACACCAGTAAGTCGTGTCGGTATCATCCGGAATAGTTATCTGCAAGGGATAGAAGTCATTTAATTATTAGGCGAAAAGCACTTGAAATAGAATCACCGAAGCAAATCCTGAAATACGCTACAAAAGTGGACGAACTAGCACTTACCACGTGAAGCATGAAATTTAAGCAAGTTGTTTTTTTAAAGGCTGTATGAAAGAACATTTTTTTCTGAACATTAGGATTCCTTTACAATCAAATACAGAGATATAGTTCAGATAAAATTTTTTGAATAAAAATTTCTTGTAATAAAAATTCTTAAGCTTTTTTAGTATTATTCATTCATAACTGTTATGCTAAAATATAATACGTTTAAATCAGAATGATGAAAACATATTTTGTTATCATAACAGATAACCATTTTTTTATTGTTGATTTTTATAATTTGGCAGTATTATGGAAATTTAATTATCTTCGAAGAAATAACGTTAGGACAGAATAAATTTATTCATAAAATGAAACCGAATAAATTGAAGAAAGTGCAAAAAAATACATAAACTTAAAAAAGAGGATACATTTATTAAATTATCGTTCAATGAACAAATACATTTTAAGAACTAAATGCAGCTGTGATTAAGATGATTTTATAATACATAGATAATATTTAACGAAAATTAGAATCTACCAATAGTGAATATTTATCCAAATAAGAATATTAATATTATTCTATTTATAAATCTAATTTTTAGGCAACTGATGTTTATTAATGGTTTTAAAAGATAATAAATCTTTACATTATTTGTACATTAATATCTGAAAAAAATCTTTAAAAGATAATATAATTCAATTTAATTTTAACAAGTTGTCAGTTTAAAAAGCTAAAAATGACGATTTCACCTTATTTGCGATATCTTTAGTTATTTTTTGCTTGAATTTTTTGTTTCCTGAATACAATATTGTAAAAATACCCCCCCACGCCTCCCCCCAGAAAATTAATCAAATAAATAAAGAAAATAATGGGAAAAACACAACGAGTAAAATTTTACTATTCAATTGTGGAATTCATAAAATTAAGACTTGATATCATTTACTTGGATTTTTAACCTTCAATACGTGTTGAAAAATAATTTACTCGACATTGAAAATCAGTTCTAATTCTTTTTTTTGGACAAATACCTATATTTATTCATATCTACATTTTAATGGTATGGACAATTATCCCCATCTCACCCCCTTAATAACTAACCCCCATAACTTAACCCCCGTAATTAATATTAAATCTTCACTGTGGCATCGTTGGAAATGGCTAGATGGAAACGAACTTATGATGCATAATAATTTATTAACATAATTAATAAACTGCTAACTCAAAACTTCTCCTTTATAAAATTGAAGATTTTTTGCGCGACTGATTCAGAAGAATGAAATTAGTATGTGATAATTTTTTTTACAGAAATCTGATTCAATATTTTCGAGATGTGGGGGTACAAAAATTGACTTTTCTAATATTACATGAAACTTACACATAAGGAATTATATCTCCGCGTTCTAATCAATATTTTTTTATAATTTTTGCAGCATTCGAAAGAAATTTTTTCCAAAATAAAAAACAATTTTAATTAAGATTCTATGAATATTTTTAAAAGATATTAAATATTAAGCAACTTAATGAAAAAATGTGGTTTATGCGGTTGGCTTTCTAGTGTTGTCAATCATCAAGATATAATTTTTCTTTTAAATTTTATGAAAAGTTTATGAGATATTCCTTTTACACTTAAAAGAAATTTTCAAAAAGTCACCAGTATATATATATTTTTTAATAGAAGGAACTATATTTATATATATATATATATATATATATATTTTTTAGGCAATACAGCGAATAAGTTTAAAAGTTTTGCAGTAAGATGATTTCGAAGATGGACCGATGGACCTTTTTCAACACTTAAATCGTAATCACTAATTAAAAAAACTATTATTTATCTCAGAAACATTATAAAATTTTAATGAACAAAAAACTTTTTTTAGTCGGAGAAGTATTAAAAGTGTAATTCATAACCATCATTGCTTTTTGCTTCATTTCGAATTTAAATTACAATTTTCATATTTAAATTATTTTTAATTAAGCAAATTAAATAATCTTATCAAAAGAATAAAAATACTAAATAATTCCTCTTTCATTAAATTTTATTTTAAAAAGCTTAAAAAAATCGCTTACCAAAATTCCTATGAATTTTTATTTAAAACAAATATTATGCACCATTTTGGAAAAAAAAAAATTTTTGTTTTCATCCAGTAGTAAATAATTCGTGCAGAAAGAAAACCCCACCTTCTTTTTTACTTGAAACTCTTTGTTATATATATTTAAAAAAACAATGCTTAATAGACCTACCTTAAATCAAAACTGATTAGTTCATAAATACAAGGTGTCCTTAAGTTCATGGATCAAAATTTAAAGAAGGGTAAAATACAAATAAAAATCTTGTTTCGTATAGAAATGTGGGGTCGGAAATGAACGGCTTTGCAGTAGAATATACTGACTCCAAGATGCACTGCAATTGTACTTTTAAGAGATAAGGCTACTTTTATTCTCTACGTTGTTTTTAATTTGTACGATTCCCATTTGCGGGCCATCTCTAACCCACATGCTACAAGCCCACATGCTCAGGAGCGGTTCTCTGTTAAAATGTGGGCGGGTATTGTAAAGATTTCCTTATTGGCCCATACTTGCTATATCATCGACTAAACGACATAGCTTATCGCAACTTTCTGGAAGTGGTATTACCAGAATTACTTGATAATGTACCAGAATAACTTAATAATGTTCCAGTTGACATTCGAAATGTCATCGATTGAGGAAACCTCAAGGCACTCATATATGAGACTCCAATAAATTCTGATAAGGACCTCATTACAAAAATTTCATTCGCTGATGCAACTGTTCGCGGAAAACCTGACATCTTCGAAAGGGTACACCAATAAATTGCTAGATGCTGTTAAGCTTGTTTCGATGCTGGTGGTGGTACATTTGTGCACCTATTGTAATTGTTATGTAAATAAAAAGGTTTTTTTTTTATTTTCTCAGTATTTCTTGTTTTTCCGATGGTACTTTTTATTTCCGACTTCACACTGGTGTACAAAAATGCTTCTTTTTGTATATTTTACCTTTCCTTAAAGTTTGGCTCATGAACTCAAGGACACTCTGATTATACTAATGTAATTAAGAACCAATGGCGATTTTCATTGTTTATTTCTATTTTCATGTCATTGGTTTTGAAAATTTAAAGCACTTACAAAGAATGACGTAGACTCTCTCCCATTGAATTCAATAAGATGTTGTCATTAAAATTTTTATTGACTCTAAATTGTATAATTACGTCAAAATAAAACAAAAAGTAATTATTATTATTTACATAACAATTTCAATTGTTTTTATCATTTACTGATACTTTTCGATAAAATCACGGCAATTTTTCTTGCTTTTTTCTTAGTAATCATAATAAGAAAATGGTAACATAATATTTAATAATGACTAAAACTACTGTCATGTTGGATACGGGACCTTTTCTGTAACTATAAAATTAATGTGAATTTTAACAAAATTAGTGGACATAGCATTTTATCGTACGCTGAAAATCTCGAATTTCGTAATGGAAAAATTTCGAGTTAACAGTTGATTATGATAATTACTAAAATTATGAAGGGTGCCTAATTTTTATCGGTAAGGGGTGACTATACCAATATATAAATATTTTTGCTATAGTTTTGATAAATTTTGTTGATATTCTTACTTATTGCAATGTAGACAATTGGTTGTTTTTTAAATAAACTTTTCAATTCTAAATAAAAAGGTTTTAGAGAGTATTTCGATGTCAGTGGTAAATTAGGATACGAAGTTAAAAAAAAATCTACTTACATTCGGTAAACGTATGTTCCATATTCTGACATCATCGGGTAGTTTATTTTTTTGTGTGATAGGCTGAAGAAGTATCAGACTTCTCGATCCTCTCCTGTCTTTTCCATGATAGAGAAACATTTCATCTGACAAATAATCAGTATCATGGTAGGCATATATTACCCGAACTGTGTCATTCTGAAAAATACAAAAACAAAAATTTAAAAAAAAAAGGAGAAATATATATTTTACTTAAA
Organism: Caerostris darwini; assembly: GCA_021605075.1. NCBI lineage: Eukaryota > Metazoa > Arthropoda > Arachnida > Araneae > Araneidae > Caerostris > Caerostris darwini. Next base: position 47,678 of record BPLQ01000641.1, read on the forward strand.
AATACTATAACATTTGGGTAATTTAGCACATTTTAAAAATTCAATCTTTATAAATTTTTTATTGAAAAAAGTTTTTTTGATTTCATTAGATGCATAAATGCATTTCATTAGAATTTCATATAAATAAACTATTTTTTAATTGTATTAATTTTCATATATAAGTATGCATATATATATATTATGTATATATAATTTATTTATTTATATACAAAGTCAATATTCGTATGTGTGTGCACTGTAAGAAACTACTCGATTGATTTCGCTGAAAATTTCACAAACTGTTTTTATTAGTGTATTAATGCCAAGATCCGAATTGAACGAAATTCGAATGGTATAGAAGTTGTTTTTGAAGTGTTAACTGAAGTTTGGATATTTCACATTCAACAGTTGTTAAAAAAAACATTTTGTCCCGAGACAAATGAATTAAACAAATTGAATAAACGAAATATGTAAGCGAACGAAATATTAAAGAATGAATTGGATTTCCATGGCAAACCAAATAATTTAACAAACTAAATAATAGAGAAAATATCAAAAACAAAACACCAATGTAACGGAAAAATAATGAATTACCATACATAATTCAATTCATACAATTTTAATTAAATAAATGAACTGTTATAGAACTTTGTTTATTTCAGATATATTCTCAGATTTAACAAGAACAAATCATTGCCGCGTCCGCTAATGTACCCTCCACACACACATTATATATATATATATATGTGTGTGTGTGTAAAGTGTAATTTAATATTAATTAAATTACATAATAAGTAATAAAATACGTTATTATTACATTTGTTGCACTTTTTTATCATATTTTTGCGATGTACGAAGTTAGACTTTTAAACATTTATAGAGTTTTCATAAAAATGATTTTCTTCTTATACGTAAAATATTATAAAATTAAAACAATTTTTCACCACAGAAAATTTACCAGACATATTTGATAACAGTTTTTTATAGTCATTAATAATATGATATGACTTTTATATTGGTACAATTCAAGACTTTAAGTTTAAATTTTTCTTCAAAATTGTAATAAATGAATTACCAAGACTTGTTAAACAATATACGTATAGCTGTAAATGAAGTAGGAGAACGTTAAAGTACAAGCTAAAGTAAGAACGAGTTAAAGTAAGAATGTTGTAGTAGGAGAACGTTAAAGCTAAGAAGAAATCTTTCAAATTGATGTATCTGTTATGCAATGTCAAATAATAATTACTTGATTACTTCAACTTTCTGAATGATCAGACTACACATCAAAAGCTTTGTTTGCGTTGACAGAAGGCTAAGATATATTTAAGAATGGCATCATGAAGGGTCTAAACTGTGCAAGACGGATTCTTCGATTAAGGGAATTGCTACTGCTCATGGTGCGATCATTACATTAATATCATTTCTTATACCTGCAGATTAGATATATAAAAAATTTTTACAATGCACCACAATTTTGTAACGTTTCATGTGATAACCTCCATAATATATCAATTTCTTTCGCTTGTCGTTTTTCTAATTCAATCCTTGTTTATATATATATATATATATATATATATATATATATATATATATAATATAAGTTTATTAATTCATAAGATATCGAAAATTCATGAGTTAACTTTCATAACATAAAATTCTTGCTGTTGAATAATTTTTTTGAGATAAAAAAGGAATATTGAAATAGTAAAGCTTGTTCTATTGAGAAATATTTCTTTTTCTGAATCAGTGATATTCAAACTGTATTAAGTAGATGTCCCACACAACTTTCTTATATGTTGTTTGAATTTTTGTTTACATTAATTTGCAATAATATTATTTGTCGTGTTTTAAAAAAGTCAAATAAATAAAATTAATAGAACTTTTCCCTGTATCTTAAATGATTTGTGAATATTTATTAGACCGGTTTCATTAACTATTTAAATACTCCTAAAAGTTTTTATAAATTTTGAAAACTGCTGCTTTAAATTATTAATTACAACCTTTAGTTTATTAATTGGATATATACTAAAATACTTTTAAATATTTTATCTAATATTATTTTTTGGTAATATACATTTTAAATATTTGAGGATGCAGATTAATAATTTTTATTACTATATTTATTTATACTAAAAGCTCACAGCTTTTATTAAGGTTTGATACAGATTATTCACAAAGGTCGTCAACATCGAGTGAAGTGCATTTATTGAATAATGAATTCTTCTGTGAAATAAAAACGAAGCCAGCCTTCATCATAACACCACCCAATCACTTTCTGTTCTGCATAATTATTTGTCTCTATAAAAAAGATGCCAGACATCGCTTTAGGGTCATAAGTGGCTACTACTGCTTCTGAATTGAAAAATCAACATAAAAGACTTCAAGCAAGATAAATTATGAATAGTGATCCAACAAAAGACGTCATTTTCTGATACGGAGAAAAAAATCTTTTCACAAACCAAGAGTAGATAAAAGATAATACGTTGCACAATAGTAATTTAGAATTTGCTTCGACGTATAAACAAAAATTTTAAATTCTTTTAACGTGATGCTTTCAATCCATTGAAATCATGGTAATCATCTGGTTAAACAAGAAAGTTATAAGCAGTTTCTTTTAGAGTCGATTTAATCACATGCGAATCAAGGGTATTCGAAATTTTTATTAATTAAATTAACATGCATATAGTATTTGAAAGGGTAAGTAATATCTTCACATGCCATGAAGCGTTTCTTATATGCTACACAGAAATATGTTATAAAGGTTCATAGAATTATTGTTTTTATACTTCTTATTCAAAACTAAATTATTGCTTGATACTTTCAAAGATAGCAAAAATAAATTTGAATCACGAAGTGTGCTTTCAAAATCTGATAAATTTGTTTAATTAATAGTTGTTTTATAGTACTATGGGTGTTTTTTTATTTTATACATGTATATCAAGTAAAAATAAAATTGATGAAAGAATAAATTTTATAAATTTGCTGGTATAACAGGGTTGAAAGTTTCAATTTTTTTTTAAAATTAAGTTTAGTTATTATTCAAACTGATAAATTCTTAATTTTTTTTCCACGGCATAATTTGTCGAATGCCATTTATGTTTGTGCTGTTTTTAACAATAGCGGAGACATTAATCAGTACAAAGTGTTCTGAAAAGCTTTTATTTAAAATTGGTATGTTTTTAAGATGCTTAAAGAAAAAAAAGTACAAATTGAATGTTTATTACATACGGCACACAGAATAAATAATCTTTAAACATGATATTTTAAAATATTTAATTATGCTATAAGTATCATTTATCAAAATTAAATATAATTTCCTATAAAGAATTAAGTAAGAACTTGCATTGTGTATTGAATTCCATGACAATGTTGATAATGATGACCTTATGCAAATAGATTTTGCTTAAAATTAAATCGCCAACTGAAGCCTTAAAAGCATAATTTAGTAATAAATAAATAATATTTCATAATAAATAAGACATCAGCTTTTTATAAATTTTGTGAATAGGCGGAATAATTTTTAAATTTTTTTTATTCTAAGGTAGTCTTAAAGTACAGAAGTTCATCAATTCTTTATTATTCATATTTTATTAACTCTATGTGAATGAATGAATGTTACCGTGTTTTTCGATTTATATAAGACACCTAAAAAAAAATTTTTTTTTTCAGAATTCAATATTTTGTATTAAATTTTCATATTACATTCTGGCGAAGAATTTTTCATCCTGAATAATATTGCAATAATATGAAGCTGATTTATTAAAAAAAAAATTGAAAAATCATTAAAGTAAATTTTAAAAATCAGCATAGGGGTAATCTCTGGTATAGATATTTTAGATGTAAATATGAAATGGGGGAAAAAATGAATGAAATGAAATCAAATTTGTCGTTATCCTAACCTAGCTGCTCTTTTAGGAGGAAAATTATTGAACAACTAGAATTCAAGTAAGACAGAAAAATTCAATTAATACTTTCTAATTAATTCCTTCATAATCATTGTAAGATTTTACAAAGCAGAATTATAACTGAACACATCTACTATTTTAGTTGGTCATAATGAAAGAAAGAAGATCTAATACAAAATAAGAGCTTTATAAGAAAATTTTAACAATTTTTTAATATTTAATTATTAAAATTGTAATAAATAAAATCATTAAAAATAAATTAAACATTTCTAAAGCAACAAAACTTCTTATAATAGGCTATTCTGAAATTTATGTTCTTATTCTTAGTTACAGAGGGATTGAATATATAAGAACAGCTTCTTAAATGCACAAAATCACGAAGCAAATTATATATAATATTAGCAGACATGATCAAACATTTTCCAGCTCCGAAAAATAAGAAAATATACACAACTATGACGTTCAGTTCCATTTTGTTGCTAATTTTCTTTCAAGAATTGTAGTTTTTTATTTAATTTAATAAGTACAAATCAGAGTTTAGTTAGCCCAGATATAAAGTGAAACATGCAATGTAAAATATGGGACAATGTAATATGTAAAGCCAAGTTATGAAACAATTTGTAAAAATCATTACATTTTTTTGTGTGTGTGAGAGTAAGTTAGAGTTATGAAAAAATAAAAATTCAAATATTTAAATAAGTATTTCATGCGAAAACGAAATGGGCTACAAGTCTATCTATGTATGTAAAAATGGATGTTTGCATATACAGTTACTCCAAAGTAATTTAAAAACTATAGCCCTTAGCATCTTGTTATTTTTTCTGTGAAGTTATTATCCTTTAAATTTGGGTCTAGTGAAAAATTACGAAAAATTCTAATTATTTCCTTTAATTACACCAAAAACATTTTATATCTCGCGCATTTGTCTGATGCTGCTTGGTGACAATCGGCACTATCTAGTGACTCGATTTAGAAATTTTCTGGAATTTAAGTTTATTATTAAAAATTATTACATTAAAATTAACTGTTTTAAACATTAAATTTTTGAAGTTTATGCGATTGTGATTGTTTTTAATTGTATTTTTTGTGTCTTTCAAATATTCTATTAAATAGGCCTTTTTTTTAAATTTAATTTTCTAAATTTTTTTCTACCTTTTGTAGTTACTCGCAATAATTTTTTCTTTAGAATTTGACAAACCACATTACTTAATCGCTATCAGTGGTTTGCATCTGCGATTGAGATTTTTCTTAATTCTCTTGCGATTTTAACCTTTCATTTTTCCACTTTGAAATCTCGAAAAAATTCTTATGAAATTTTTTTTTTTCGTTTTAGAATGTTAAAAATAGAAATTAATACGAAATACAAATAATAATGGGAGTTATGAATTTAAGAACATTTTAACTCCATGAATAAAAACTAAAATTGTTTGATTTTCTGTTGCCAGGTAATTTTCCCGGGGCAGCTAATCGACAGGTTGCCGCTCAGCTAATTCGAAAAGAGAAAATGGTTGAAAGTTTAGCACTTAGGGTTCAGTAAAGTAGGAGGCCTTTCTTTTAGAAAATTAGCAGGCCCAAAGTATTCCTTCTTCTTCAATAAATAACTCTTAGATAGTGGGGTAGAGGTCCTTTTTTTAGTAGAGGTCCTTTTTTTTAACTAACGGGATTATAGTTTGTTTGAATCCGTGAATATTAAGTCATTTCGCTTTTTTGGTTGATTCTGTAAGTGCTTTCTATTTTATTACCCTAACAATGTCTTCCAAGAAAACGTAAGGCGAGAGATCAAGTCATTTTTACACTACATTCATTCTCCTGTCACTCTACATTTTCCGGTCTGACAAAAATGCAGGGTTTACAGCTAATTCTTTTATAAAGCTATCTTCAGAATATTATAATTATATTCTATTATTGATTTCCTGGATCAGCTTGATCTTGACATGCTGGTTTTTGTATACATTCTTCTTTATTTGATATTTGCATTTTTTAATCTATGTTACATATATATTAGGCAAATGATGATGAAATTATTCAAAAATATAAATTTATTATAAAAATTAGTTTATTGAAGTTCTTTTTTAATAATTTAGGTTGTAAGATATTCAATCACAACACACAAATTATTTAATGTATCACTTTGATAGTATAGATTTAGTTTCAGTACAGTTGAGTTTGTTCGACACGACTAAATGTCTCTGAAAAACTGTCGGTGTTCTAACCCTTAGAGAGCACAATCAAAATAAGTCATGAAGGAAATTCAAACTCTCATATCTAAATGTTTTAAAAATTCAATAAAACCATATAAATGCAATTAAATATATTGCTATTATAAAATAAGTTATTAGACATCCAAAATGCAACACTATGAACGAAGTATCCAATAGCTCTAAAATTTACACTACACATGGGCCATGAACAGAAATGCAAATGATTAGCATTGTTGCATTTCAAATTAAGAGCGTAAGTAACATACTTCGTTATCAATATCAAAAAGGAAGATACAAAGTCCATATTAAAGACAGAAATAGTGTTATTTCAAATTAAGAGCGTAAGTAACATACTTCGTTATCAATATCAAAAAGGAAGATACAAAGTCCATATTAAAGACAGAAATAGTGTTTTTTTTTTCGCACATCGAACGGAGCTGTTATTTCAATAATTCATTGTGCCAAATGTTATTTGTATAAGGAATATGACTAATGTTTCTTATTTTTCGTGATGTTTCCTTTCGAATAGTTAGCAGTTTATTTTATAAAAAGTATAAAATGCATTTTTTATCAGGATTTCTACTTTTCAGCAAATAAGATTATCTTTCTATTATAAATAAAGTTTTAGATATTGTATATTTTACTAAATATTTTTATATTCTTGACCATTCTTACATCTTATCTTTTTGTGCAAATGTTATTGGCCAGGTTTTCCCAATGTTTTCTCCCATTTATCAATAAGTCTACATAATCATCCTCCACATGCTCGCTTTCTACATTATTGCTCACATTAAAAGTTTCTGTAACATTTTTTCTTATTTCATCTATTTTTAGGACCCATATTGTAAGATTACATTTAGAAAAATAAGTAAGCTGATAAAAAAATAAAACTTATTTCCCTATCCCTCAAAACCAATCATAGAAATAAGTATTACAATTAGAGAGCCAAAAGAAGAAAAAAAAAATTGATTCTAACAAATAATTTTCATAGAAAGTTACATTTGAAGTATCACGTATGAAATATCCTTCATATACAAGTTTCTTGTTGCATAACTATCAAAGTGAATATTAAAACTGATTTATTTTATAAGAACGTACATTCTAATGATATCATAAATACAAAATTAGGTATTTATTAGGTATCAAAAAGGCATTAAAGGTATTAAAAAGTATTTAAAATTATTCTGTAAAAAATTTCCATGGACTAAAATTTCAACCATGATACCATTTTAGGATTAAATACATAAAATGTCAATATAAATTGAAATTTTACTACCGTAATAGCCATGTCTTGACCATCACATGTATCAAATTTCCGACTAAATTGAAGAACCGTATGAGTTTCATTTTCATATCCATGTAAAAGTTGAAAGTCTTGCTGATCATCTAGCACTGGCATTGCGTTTTTATAAGCATGACGATCCTGGAAAGAGAAGAAAAATTTAATTAATTAATATATTCAAGATTCATTTAACTGTGATAAAGTTTTAAGCTAATGACTTAGTAAAATTATTGAGAAAAGATTTTAATATGCAAGAATATAAAAAAATTAACTGCATTTTAATTAAAAATTTTTTAAATCAAATGATTTAATAGAGTAATTTGTAATACAGAATTACTTTTAACCCTTTGCACCCGAAGTTTTTTTTCATTCGTATTACCAGCAACTCGAAGCGATTTTAGTGAAAAGATCATATTCACATGCAAGTTTGATATACGCATTATTTATATTGTTATTTACATTGTCTCCGTAGCGGAGCCCTCGAGTGCAAAGGGTTAATAGTTAAATTATTTTATAATATTATTATAATATTAAATTATAATAATATTATTTATAATATTAAAGTCAACTCTTTAAAACTTGCATACACACTCTTTCTCTCTCTCTATATATATACATTAAATAAAGTAAAAAATAATAATAGTGATTTAATTTATTTGTGGTTTAATATTTTCTTCAACATAATTAAAAAAAATATTCTTCTCAATGAAGAGGATTAAAACATAATATTTAGTCATAATAAAAAAATTATCAAAAAGTAAATTATCGTAAAATGCAGTGAAATGTGAAATATGTAAATGGGGTTACTAGAAGAATAGCTAAAAGGAGCATTAACTTTTACAACATCATTTTTTACATAAAAGCAACTTCTTCATAAAAAATTGTATAGTATGCATACAGGGTTTGTAATTAATCGTAGGATATGTATTTAATTTTTTTACAGGAGTAACATGCTGAAGCATAGGGAAAAATCATATGAACAAGAATTTACTTTCAATAATAATAATAAAAAATATTAAGTATTTTTTCTCACCTCAGTATATTATATTAAACAAACCTAATTGAGTTTCTTTAATACACATGGTTCTTAAAACGAGTTTAGATTATTATATGTTGAAATTAATAAATATTTTCAAAAACTAATTATTTAGCGTTATTATAGAGAAGCGAATTTATTTTTCTCCCAAAATAAATTTTTATGAATAAATACAGAAAAAATTGTTGCACAAATCAATGAACTATTAATTAAACAAAAATTAATAAATCAAAGTTTAAGAAATTTAGGAAACATTAATTTTTAAAAAAAATCAATAAACATTTAAAAATACAATAACCGTTTTCAACATTGGCGTTCTTGAAAAGCTATATCTGGGAGAGCAAACAATTTCTTACAATACATAATGATTCTACAATGCCTATAATAATTTCTAAGCAGCTTAGTTGATTATTATTAAGAGAATCTGTATCTTATTCAATAAATTAATAAATTATTAATTTGGGTGACTCTTTCCCGTCTACTTATATTAAATACATAAAGATTTCGGATATTTTAAATTAATGTTTTGCCATTTTATAACTAATTTATTTTTAATAAAATAAAAATTTATATATAAGATTTCCATAAAGTAAGATAATTTTCTCTGACTTCTTTGAAGAATACTACTCTAATTATTGCTTTTTAAATTTTATTTTATAAGAGAATTATAATGTTTATTCTTTCAGTTCCCTTTCTTTTAAGTTATGAATATTAAAGAAGTAATTAAACCTATAGAACATCATATACTTCGATTTTATGGCAAGCATTCGAATACAACTATGAAATTACACGACAGAATTAATATTATATGTAAAAATTTAATTAATATTATAAGTAAAAATTTAATTAATATTATAAGTAAAAATTTAATTAATATTATAAGTAAAAATTTAATTTATATTATAAGTAAAAATTTAATTATAATTTAATATTATAAATAAAAATTTCATTATGAAATTTTGATGGGAAATGCCAATAATGCGTATTAATATTGCATCCCTTTTATTATTGTTTTAATAATAAAGGATGTTTTTTTTCTCATATTTAATGAAGATTTAAGAGATAAAATCTATACGAAGTTTTATTTCAAAAGCACTAATTATATTTCTTTTTAAAAATCTAAATTATAACGAGAAGAGTATTTTGTAATTGCCGATAAAAGTTTTACTCTGAAATCTTCCGATCTTTAAGAATTAAGTTACTTTTAAATTATCAATAACCAGTGAACATTTTTCTATACACCATACTAATTTCCATTTTAAATAGCATAGATTAATGAGTATTCTGGGTAATCAGGCCCAGAAGCTACATTTTGATTAGTCACTTAATATGAGTTCGTGTTTATAAGCGCAGTTAAAACAAATCGACGTAATTATATGCAACAGCGGAGCTAAAGCTAGAAGCTCTTGAACCACCAATTAGATAAACATCACTACATTCGTTATTTATTGCAGAAATTGATGTCTATCGTCTTGTGTATGGTTTATGTTGTAACTTCGTGATGAGAATTGTGAAGGAATCTATTGTAAGAAAACGTGAGCAATAAACTAGCAGTGCAAGCAATAACTGATGTAGACCAATCTCGGCTGGCATTAATTGCAATTTATACTTTGTGTCCATATCCAATGGGTAGTTTAGGGGGATAAAAGCTTCCCCTTCTATCTTTGATCAAAATATATTTCAAAATGCCTTTTGTTCATTATGCTTTTCTATCTCTCTGTCTTTTTTCTTTTTACAATCGCTATGAAAGTTCTCCAATCGAAATACAATTGTCACGGCATAAAATCATTAATTTCGTTTTATATGAAAATTATAATTGCTTATTCGAAAGATTGAAACTTATTTCTATTCTGAAAGAATTCTCTATTATTTTAATAAATTGTTTCAAAATAATGGAGAATTATTTTTTAAGTCTTAGTTTATTATATCTAAACATTTATCTAACTATTGGATACAATATAATAAATGGAGTACTTGTCTTACAGAACTTGTTAGAAAATTCAAGCTTAATGTAAATGATATTAAAGATATTGATTCATATATATTCAATACATATTGCGAAATTTTTTCTTTATTTTTTAATAGCCTTAACTTGGCATTAAAGTAATTTTCTTTAACATTTATGCTTGACATTCGTCTGCTTTATCTTAACATATCTAATACTCAGCTAATATATTAAAGTAGTAAAGTTTGCTTGTATAATCTCCGATAGCTGTTTTTATTTTTGTTGAAAACTGATTTCTCGATATTCAAGCTGCATGTTAATTTGAATTCGAATTCAAATTCTTTTGTCACGAATAGATCATAAATCTTTTAAAAATTGGCGAAAAATTGGCTTTTAAAAATTGGTGAAACTAAATTCAAATAGAACTGTTTATTAATGTTAAAAAATAATAGTTTAATTATAACGGAAGTTTGCTTTCCCATCAGCATAAAATTTACGAAAAATAAATTTTAAAAATACTTGATGGGAAAATGTATAAATGCATTTAAACGAAAAATGTAATAAGAAGGAAATATTAATTTTAGATATTAAAAATTTGATGTACAAACACAATGTGAATATATTAAAAGTAATGTTTCAGTAATTTAACATCAATAAAATTTTTAAATTGAGTAATTTTTATTTGCTTTAACTTTTGAACATATCAAGTTAAGTTTTTTAAAAATATTTTTTAATGTAAAAATTAGTATGTTTACATTACTCAATGCTTTTTTTTTGTAATTCTGGTCACTTGAAATACTTTGCCAGGATATGGTAGATTTGTAGCCTATGATTGGTACAATTTCGTAAGGATGGTAGATTTATAGCGTTGCTCAGAGTTCACCAAGAAGATTGCTAGGGTGCACCCATAAGAGGGGAAGGTGACTAAGCCGAATGCTTTTCAGATCTTTCTAAAGGTAACTGCCTCAAATTTGAGTTAAATGTGAGTAAAATCTGGAAAACGGCCACGCAGTCAATGCGAAGACACTGTAGGCATATTCGGTAATCCAATGTAAGAAATAGCCTTCGTTTAAAAAAAAATGTGCTCCATTTATCTTATGTTTTCACTTGATCTTTACTTTTACATAAACCTCGAATAGACACACTTTGATCATAGTAGTTTGAAATTTTAAACAAAATGTATACGTATTTTGGAAGAACTCATTGTAGGTTTCATTTTAAAATCTTTTTAATTCTGTGTCTTTGTAATTATGTAGCAGATTAATAAAAAAAAAAATGACCTTCTTTACTGACTGATAAATAAATTGAAAGCTGAAAAATGAATGAAAATGAAGAAATAAGAAAATGCATACCATGTAACAATTCTAATGGTCTCCCTCAAATGTATACATAACGCTACTGAATCTTTATTCTTATAAATATAATTTTGAAAATTATCCTTCCAAAACGAATAACTTTCAGATATAATTTTGCATGGTATAATATATAAATCTTACAAAGTAAACCTTTTTCAAGATGAGGAAAAATGGAATGGGAGGAAGGATTTTTTTATTGATCTAACAAATAACACTTCGAATTAAATAATATTTTAGGTTTGAGTAGTAAAAAAAAACTTAAGATTTATTTTAAATAATAAACAGATATAAATAACTTTTCAAATAATATGTTCTCAACTTAAAAGATCAGTTTGCGTGCCACATTTTTGCAGTTATGCATCACTGAAAATAAAACTTTGCTTCAGTTATAGTAGGCCTCAATTTATAAAAGATTCTTCTGTTTGGTATGAAAAAACTACCAAAAAAGATGTTTTTATATTTGAGTATTTATTGCAACTGTTTAGAAAATTAGATTTCCGATATTTTTTTCAAATTATAAACAAGTAGAAATTATTTTTCAAATCATCTGCATTACATTCACAACAATTCTAAAAGCCAGGTGCGCGTGCCACAATTTTGCAGTTACGCACTGTTGGTAATCGAAAAAAAAAATTTTTTTTTCATCAAGTGCGATTTGCGGTTTGGAATAAAAAAAGAATTTCCAATTTTCTTTGTCTCCACCCATATGTGTTAATCGAAAGAACGTGCAACCTTGAACAGATCGTCACAGCTTTATGGTTTGGTGGTCATTCTCAAAAAAAAGTACAAAAATGGCAAAGATTCAAAAAAGAACAAATAAAATGGAATTAAAAAAAACATGCCATCTCATTCCTGAAGAGGTTCTATGAGGTATAACGCCCTATTCTTTTTTCTCCTGACATACTCTACCCCTTCATTTGTTACGCCTCTCCACAGCGTTGCCTTCTAACAAAAAATTGCTCGCTTGGTGATTTTAATCCGATAATGTTTGAATTGGACAACGAATGGGATATGTTATCAGATGTTCCAGGATTATAAAGAGAGGGAGGGAGGGTGTCAAGTAATTCAGAGGATGGTAATATCAGCCCGGATGGACATAATCAGTTTTCTATTTTTTAATATATTTGCATTATGGCCATTGAAGAGTTTTTTTAACTTTTGTTGTGGTGTATTGACTCTTAAATCGTCGAAAGAATTTCTTCAAAGCTATTCTATTGAATAAAATTGTACAGAATATTAAATTACGTAAGTTAGTGGAAAGCGCTGCATATATTTTCATTATTTTATGAAAAAAAAAAAATATTTGTTTGATGTATAAAGCATGCACAGTAAATTTTCGTGTAATTAGTATGTATATGATAGTATTACATTCAAAATTTTTAAAAATCTATTAATTTTGAATTAGAAAAATATGTAATACTTATTTAAAGTTAATTTAATAAGTTTTCATAGATGATGAATTAGTTATTTCCGAAGATAAATAAAGATTTTACATATAGTGAAAATTTATTATTATTAATAAATAATTTACAAATAAAAATTAGCATTAACATAGATAATTCTTGAGAACTTTTATTAACTTTTTAAGATCAAATATTTGTGGCTAATAAATTTCTAAAACTTAAAAGTTTTTATTTGTTACCTAATTTTTAAAGGAGGGTTAAGGTAAAAAAAGTATTCAAGGAGTTTAAGTTATACAATATACGAATATTTTTTTCCATTTTAACCTATAATAAAAACTAAATTTTTTTTTTTTTGCTTAAGGAATTGCAAATAAAGGATGACGTGAAGAATATGCACCTTCAATAAACTTTAAAAACTCCGTAAAGAAGTCGTACTATTAACTTGTTTTAATTATAATTTACTTTAAATGTGATGAAATTTGTGAACATTTATTATTTATATGTCTAAAAAAGTTGTTCTCAAACTGCGGGAATTGGTGAAAATATAGTGAAAGGTGGGTGCAAAATATTACTTAAAGATAAAAAATTAAACAACCCTAAATTAAGAAAAAAAATTAGAAAAACATAAAATATGGTAAAAAGTTTTGATTAGCAGATCATATATAATGATCATAAATTTCAAAGTTATTAATAATTATTCTTCATAGCTATAACAAATGTGTGCCAAAAACAACTTTGATTGTTTGTTCAGTATTCTTTTAAACAATACTGTACATAAGTAACATTTTTAAGAATAAACAATTCGGTGGTGTCACTGCAATTATTCATTTAAAAAAATCTTTAAAGCTGTCTTTGTCGAGTTTTTTAAACACATAAGTCAGACATTCTTAATTTTGTCACGTTCCTTTAACTGTAAAGTTCTTATGCGAGAACAACAGTAAAGTACTTTTTCTCTTCGTCAGCTATGCCATCAAATTTTAAGCCGAAATATTTTTAAAGAACGTGATCATTCTGATACTACATCTTGTTTGGAAAAAAATTGTCTATAAAAGCATAGCCATCTATTACATTATGCATTGATAATTAAAAGCTCAATTTTTTTCCCCTTCAATCAAGAAAAAACTTATAGCATGATTATCGTTACAGGACAAATTTATTGAATAATTTCAAGTAATGGAACTAGTTCCTTGAAGTCTATTATTCTTGTTATAATGTTTTATAAATAAAAAACTAGCAACTGCTTTTCATATATTATTAATAGAAAATAAGTTGGAACAAGAAGTTAAACCTACTATGATATTTAACTTAATAACTAAAATAGTAGGAGATTTGATAGACGCTAATCTTGTTATGAATGGCATAAAGATAAAAAGTATAACTAGTTTAAACAACGAGAATCAATTTAGAATTTTTGTAGATTAACAAACGGAAAAACTAGAATACACATTACAAAAATTTTCTTAAATCGAAAAAACGAAATATACATATGCTTTAGCTTTATTTTTAAATTATTGATATGTGATATGATATGTTATAACGATATATTTTAACTGATAGAGTTTCATAAAAAGAAAAACGAAGAAAATCATTTACATACGTTACATATTTACGTTTTATTAAACTTTTTTCTCCTTGAAATTAAACTAAAATATAAAAGAAATGACAGTTGTTACTGAGATCGTAATAAGTATAATGAGAAATTTTTGTTTATTTAAACAATGCTGTTTTAAGCCGTGAAATAATAATTGAATGCTTACATTTCAAGAGCATTAAATCAATTTAAGGTGTAATAAAATTTATTGTGGTTTTTAGAAACCTAATTCTTTTTTAATTCGAATTAATTTTGGTTTTCAGGTTACAGTGTTACTGGTATTTTAATTGTAGGAATTTTAATATTCATTAATTCAATTTATTTAATTTCCTCAGACTTTTATTAATATTTTACATTTTTCTTTTATACTCTAAAAGTAAAATTCAACTTATTTAAAAGAGGACAATTGTATATTAATAGTAAATTTACTTAATCGAATATCTTTATTCAATTTATATATTTTATTTTTTCCTTCGAAAAAAAAAATCTTTTTTAGCTGTATTATATTAATTGAAATAAAAGTATCATTTAAAAAAATCCAAGATACTTGTGTATGAATAAGCAATTTACATATTTTTTATAAAATTGTCAAACTGCATAACTTAAATAGATTTTTGGAAAAATAATTTCTTAGATCTACCTATTTTCGTTTTTATATTTAATTATTAACGAGTTTTAAAGTAGTTATCCCTAATTTATTAATTTTTAATATCATTTGCTTCACTTTTTAATTCAAATCACGTTAAGAGTTTGAGAAATGGCGAATAATTGCTATAAACTTAATATTCTTATTTTGTACAAAATTATCAAATAAAAGCTTTACCTCCTTAAAATCAATTAATAATCATATTCGTGATAAGCAATAATTAGTCCTCATATTTATTTAAGCAAAATAAATAATATCTAAAATCTTAAAGGATAACGTAACATACTGTAGCAGTGAAAAGAGATTTGGAGAGACAGACAACTGATGTATTACATCATTAAAAAAATGTAACGCACAATTTGAAACATTGGTTAATAAAGAAAATTAATAAAACTTTAATTCAGCTAATGCAATATGTTTGTTATGGCCAAAAGTCAACCAAGAATAAAAAGAAAATTTTGGTCATAATATATAAGTATCCAGATACGAGTTTATTAGTTTGTTGATGTTTTTGTTATTACGGAAAGATTCAAAATATAATATATGGGTTTAGATAGTTAGTTTTTAGATATACTTGGAATTTTTAAATGATTAGAATATTCGTTCCACAATGTTGTATTTTGAGAAAATTAAAAAAACAGCAGTGCAACTGTCAAAGTATCTAGCCTATTCTATTAACTTATATTTGAAATTGAATAAAATTATCTAATGCTTCTTTTATTACTAATGTTATGGAAAGATCAAAGTCAAATAGTTTTTAATAAAATAAATTATCAAAATCCTTTTTACAAACTACTTTTTACACTACTTTAATTACAAAAGATAATATATTTCTGTAGTTAAACTTAAAAGTTAAATAGTGATTATAAGATATTCATAATCGACTTTTAAATTCTGCTGTATAAATTACATTTGTTGTTTAAATATAATGTTGTTGTGATAATCCCTACAATTTAACGTGTATTTGAATAAGGCAAAGGCTTATGTAACAGTTCTTTGCTATATATATAATGCTAAGATAATACAGATGGTAAATTAAGTATTTAAATAATAATAAATGAAATACGTATCTTTAAATTTTATTTATCTTATGAGTTAATTAAAATATTTATTTAGGAAAAGGGGAAACAATATTGAAACGTGGAAGTAATGTATGTATTTTTGATTTCAGTTCTAAATACAGGGTAACTTTTATTTGAGAAAAACAAAAGTAGAATTTAAAATAAATTCTTTATCCCTTTAAACAAACAAATGAGGCAAATATTCCCTTTTTGAATACTCAGTGCTAAATGAATTTATTAAGTAACAGCCGATTTGTAAGATCAGGAGAGAGAAATCAAATGATTATTGAAGTTAAATAAATTAGCGTACAGCTTAGATTATTGCTGTAAAGTCATTTATTTATTTTTAAAGTTACTCTGCTAGGAAACGTTATATTTATTTAAACCCAAGGAGTCATTATTTGAGGAGTAAAGCATAATGGATAAACGAAAAATATCCTCCCTACATAAAATTAATAACAAAAACAGCCTTTATTTTTACATCGTGATTAAAATTAATCTTTCTTAATTTTCTAATAAACATGAATGAAATCCTCTATTCTTTGTGATGAAGAGGAAAAATAAAATATATAGCTTTAGTCGATGAAATATTATAAATTGAGTATGTATTTGCTTATTTTTATTACGAAAGAAGATAAAATATAAAAAATAAAATAAAATAACTACATACTAGTCTAAAAAAAACTTTAATATTTTAAACTTATTTTTCAACAAAAATTCTATTTCTTTTGCAAGAAATTCAATTCAAAAATAAGACACTCACCTGAAGATACACCTTGCCATTTTTGACCCATCCAATAGCAATATCACTTCCAGCCATTCCTCCATTTGGAGAAAATCCTAAGGCAACATAGCCTCTAGTCTCAACTTCAATTTTAAAAATGACTTTCTCATTGGTGCTGTCGACTTTCCAATAAAGATGAAAATGATTTTTATGGTCTAAAACTTCGTGATGATATCCATTCGCTTTACAAAGATAGTTCAACTGAACAATAATAAATAAAGTCAACCAACAGTTAGATATATTATTGATATATTTTTTTAAAACCATCATTTTACTTCTACTTCTTTAAATAGAATTTTTTTTCTATGAGAATGGAGTTCTACTAGTTTTCTTATCTTTTTTCTTATCTTCTTAAAATTTTTCAATGCCGCGTTTTACTTATTCCAAAATATTTGACAGATAATTGACTATGTGAAAGATCATATTTGAAGAGTGCATATTTTACTTCTTAGTACAACTAACTACTTAGTGCAAATCTTAATTATGAATGTTATTTTCTTTTATCAGGCATAAAAACTCAACACGTTCTTATTAATTTCTATCTTAACTATTCTTTTAATTTTTCGCTACTCTGTTTTAGAAGAAATGTTCTCAAATATAAAACTCAAAAAACTTTCTTAGCTAATGAGACTTACTCATTAATCCTTCTTTAAGCCACAAACTTTTCATAGTTCATCCTATAAGCCCTAAAAATTTATATAGAAGCTTTGTTTCAATGATTTGCAGATGCCACAAAAAGTTAGCCGTGAAAAATAAATTAAAAAAATTTTTTTTCCACCTACAAAGTATTTTCAACTAAATATTTATGAAAATTCGAAAGCATACAAAACAATAAATGCCGGTTCAAATAAACGCTGGTGTAAAACGCAGTTCCGGTCCCTATTTGCTTACATATGAAAACTTCATTCACAATTTTGTTAAATTTTCCAAATTATACCAACTTCTCCACTTTTAAAAATCACAGAAATGGAAAACCTTTTCGCAAGGTACAAACCGTTAAAATTACTTTTTCAAGTCACTGACTGAGCAAGAACCTTCTCGTTTCACAGGAAATATTCTTTCATTATTTATTTCACTAAACACCAAATCCAGTCAAGAGTGTTTCTTCCAATGTTTCCTATTTTCAACTTAATGAAACATAGTTTTAGCACCGAACAAAACTGCAAAGATTACGAAAGCACACACAAATGAAGATCACAGAGTTCACGCGCGAATCAGATCCATAGGTATCCCGATTTTATCGCATGGGTTCAAAATGTCACAAACTGTCAACCGGATCCACTAGATCTGAAGTGCCCCGAACAAATCGAAACAAAGCAATGCGTTTTCTTTTCTCCAGCTCATAACAACACTGCGAACCTCACGTAAGTCCTCACCGCACAGAAGTGAGAGTCACGCTGCAACATGGATGGCTTTTGCTTTTTTT
>BPLQ01000641.1:66301-169541 GCA_021605075.1 Caerostris darwini
AAAAAAAATAACAACGATTAATATTTCTTTAGCCAAACAATATTTAGATATGTATTGCATTTTTAAATAATTCTGACCTCTATACAAATTCCCCATGTTGACGATGGTTGCAAAAGCAAGAGTCTATACACATTGATCAACTTGGATACTGCTGAATTATATAACAAGTAATATCTCAAGTTAAAAAAAACAAAAAACTTCTTAGCAAATTTTTTTAAGCAGGAACATAACAATTTGCATTCTCATATTTTTCAGCTTGTTGTGAATTCATCACCTGTATCCTTAATTGGCAGATAAAAATGAGAATTTCAGTATTTACATGACATCGGTAGCATTATTAGGAGCTGGATTTACTTGCATTTGATAATCTTCTGTAGTTCTCAACTGTAGAAAGCGACCCAAAGGCTACATGGCATGTTTCTTTCTTTTTGTCTATCTATCTAATCTATCTATATCTCTCTCTCTCTATATATATATAGATATATATATATATGTGTGTGTGTGTGTGTATTGATATAGAAGAGAACTGAAAAGAGGTATTTATTCAAAAATTATTGGTTTTTTTTTACCATTATATCCAAGACAATTGCGAATAGATACACTATTCATCTGTAAGAAAATGTTCTGTTGATATAGAACAGTTCAGTGAAATCATAATTTTTTTACCGTCCTTTTCTTTAAAATTTCTTATTGAATGATTGAAAGTGACTTAGAATTTTTTCTTAAATCTGGAAAAAAATCGGATCCGAATTTCTTATACATAATTAATAGAAAAACGATTGCAGAACAATTAAATGAATATGTTACGATAACAGCAAACACAGAAATCAAGATGTTCGAGCTCTCTGAATGCGGGTTTTCATTAATTAATTAGCTTTCATAATTTATATTTATGATATACCTAAATTATGAAATTATTTTTTTACACTTATCTATAAAAAATCCCTATTTACATTATTAAAAAATATCTTTTTTTTATTTTTATTAATATTTCCCAATTATTATTTATATTTATTAATTTAGTCTTATAATATTTAATGTTTCTCACACCTATATCTCCTATAAATTTTTAAATCCATCTTCGTCCCTTATGAAACTTTCTTATTCCTATGCAAATAATAATTCTGTTTTTGCTCTAAAGTAAATCTTTAAAATTCAAGTAATTTTATGTTTATCGATTTTTTAGTTATTTAAAAATCCAAAAACTTATTAAATCTTTAACGTATAAAATTTATTTTCTTAAATGTTTCAGATATCTGAATTTTAATAATAGCTATGACACTGTACGATGCGAATTGAAACGAGCTTAATTTCCAGCGCTAACTAGCGTTACTGTGATTATTCTTAAAAACGAGTAGATTCGTGAATATTATGACAGAGTATCTTGAATTAGCTGTGTGTTCTGGTAGAATTTTTCTCAAATATTGCGAGTGAATGATGGGCAATTTCTCTTAAAAGTCTTTTGAAAAGGATTACACAATGGTAATCTTATTAAAGATGTTAATGGGCAGATTGGATTTTATTGGGGATGTTGATAACTTGATGCATGTAACAGCTTTCCTTCGTCACAGAATTAAACAAAAAATTCCTATATTCTTTTAATTTTATTTAAATGCTGAACTTAATTATTTTTTTAATTTAAATAGGCCATTACTTTAATAAAAATTCGAAAACATGATGAGATCATTTGTTTTGCTTATATTTCTGTTCATGTTATTATATGCAGCTTAAGTCATTTTATATCACAAAGATTTTAAAAAGATAAACTTGTGAACGAAATATATTTTTCATAATAATCTGTGCTTTTAATGATGAAGGGAATCTTTTTTCTGAATCCTATGAGTTAAAGGTGCTCAAAATATTTATTTTATTACCAGATTATTGAAACTCTTCTGTCAAATAAGATGGATCGAACAAATCTTAAGAAATGAAAATATAAATTCATTTTTTTTATTTTCTTCTTTCATAAAGTAGACTTCAGAGTTTAAAAAAAAAAAAAAAAAAAAACAGTGAAATTTAATAAAGTACTTTTTTTCTTTATAAATAAAATGAGACAGATCGATTATTAAATTGAATCATATGCCATGACGTGGCATTAAAATATCATTGAATTCTAATTATAGCTTTGTGAGGAATCTAGTTTTAATTGGATGAAAAATAAGGGGAGAAGGGAATTAGCAAAATTAAAGTAATTTGCATAATAACTGTAAATATGTGATATTTAAGAAGATAATATAATCTCAATAGGTTCTGAGAGAGACGTCTGTTTGAAACGATAGATCGCATTAGACACTAGATAGAGATTAGGCGCATTTGATTTGGGAGAAATCCGTTAAGCCATGCGTAATATGCCATTCGATTCATTACAGCTTCTACTGAAGTATTAATTTCTATATAATGCATATAATTTGAATAAAGCGCTTAGGATGTATAAATTTTTTAAATAATAAAAAGCATTTGAAATTTATTTTTAAAAACTTGAAAACATTTTAATGTCAATGGTAAATGCTTGGAAATTTTTTTAACATAGTCTAGGCAACAGTTTTAATGAAACACAGTTTATATTCCCGTGGTTTTATGAGGTTGTTTTACTACCAAAAGGAAATATATATAAAGAGATTTTCAATCTTAAAAAAAATTAACCAACATAACATGAGGAAATTCACATGTCCGCAATAACTCTTAATTATTATTCCACCCCTACCTTTTAGTTTTAATCTGGCAGATTCACATTAAGTCCAGAAGTTTTTCACTTTAGAGAAACTATACACACACATGAAATAAGGAACAGATAAATTTTTATCACCCCTTTTGTTTTGCAAAAGGTTAAATAAAAATAAAAATCTAAATATTAAAATAATTTAAAAATTTAAATAATTTTAATATTTAAATTTAAATTTAAATTTAAATTTTAATATTTAAATTTTAATAGTTTTGAAATTTAAATATTATTAAAATTAAATAACAATTTAAGTACATAAATATTCTAGATTACATATAAAAAATAGAAGTTACAAAAATGAATACAACATTGCAATGAAGGGGCAGCATGAAATATTTCAGTTAATTCCAATTAACTATACTAACAAATAGCCGACAATTGGAATTATGCAAATAAATTTATGAATATATATATTTATGTGTGTGTGTGTCTGTGTGTGTGTATATGTTACAATGTATGATAATTCTTTGATTTATATGACAATATGTACTTCAAGTCTTATATAACAATTCATTCCCTTTATTCACATTCATAAATATCAAATTAGCTTTCTCAACTTTCTATGAATATATTGACACACTTAATTCCTTTTTTCACCAGTTCTTAATTCAACAAGTTCAAAAGGTTACACTTATGGAAGTTCTTTTGTTTAGTCATTGTGCACTGCAAATATTATTATGTAGTGGTTACCGCATGGTGGGGTCAGCATAAGGACTAGATGCCCTGAAGGAGATTTCTTTTGACACTCAACAGCCTGTCCTCTTTCTTCCATTAGTTGAGTGTTGTTTTCGGCACATTAAATAGACAAATTTCTTTTTTCTTTTTCTAGCCTTTGTGTTGTTCACACTTCTCTGTACTGTCTTCTTCCCCTTTCTTCTTTTTCTCTTTTCCCTTTTATTTTCAAAGTCTTCTTTTCATATTAAGAAGGATTGAAGACACATTTTTTATTTAAAGTTGTTATTGGTCAGTCGACAGATCTTATTTTAGCGCTTTAATTTCCTCCGCATCTATATTGGCCAAGGAAGAGAGCATTAACTTCTTGACACTTGAAGTTGACCTTCATTCATCTGAAGCCCTTTTCTTGTGTATAATTGGATTCCCACAGTGCCAGGGTGTGGATTACCATGGCTCAGCTGCAAGCTATCTGATATTTTGATGAAAACAAGATTTACTTGGATGGTATGTTTTTTATGGTTGGTGTGTGGTAAACTCGTACTTTAAAGATGCCTTGATGTTTCTCAATTTGAACTGTTATGACTTCTAGTGTAGGCGTTCATTGCAAAACTTTTTGATTTATACAAGGAGGGATTGATGGGAAGTACCTTATTCTTAGATAATTGGGTTCAGAAAGACCTTAAACCAAATGCAACTGTTCAATTAAGGTTTTTTTCTCTTTGCTATGCACCCTTAAACCGACCGAACTTTCCAATTAGTGTTTTCATGAGCTGTCTAATTTATTTTGGAAAAGCTGCTTTTGAAATGAATAGTCCGGATGATCCGAAGAATTTTGTTTTTCTTAGAGGCGAACAACAAATGTCTATCTCAATGGACAATATGGCAACTTTGGGCAACTTTCTTTCTCTTTTCTTTTTTACCGGCAAAACACAAATGAACACTATTCTATATTTAAACAATATATATATTTATATAACAATACATTATTTAACAATATTTATACATATACATATAATTTCACAATGCAAATTAAAAAAAATTAATTTAAACAATACATTTAAAATTTTAATAATATGTCTACATGGCCGTTTAAATTTCTTATTGAATCCATATAGATTTTTATATATTTAATTTGAAATTTAATTTTGTAATTCATTTCAGATAATATTTTTTGTTTTAGTTTTGTAATTTTTTTTCAGCCTGATGAATAATATTATATTGCAAAAGGGCAACAAATGTTAGAATCAACCCTTATTATATATTTTGTGAAACATTATATAACAGAAAAGATTTAAAATATTTTTAACATAACAATACATTTTGATCATTTGAAATTCCTTGTAATTCATTTTTAGTTTTTCTTAGTAATAAAGTATTTTGTAAAAGAAAAATGCTTGGAAATCATAACTTTCCATTTGATGTTGAAATATAAAAGAATTCAATTTTCGTAACAGAAAGTTAATTACGAAAACTTCCACTTATTTTAGTTTTTAGACGCTATTATGAATAATATACTTCATTTCTATGCTTTAACTTCCATTTTAAAATTCTCTTTCAAAAAATATTTCCTTTTAGCAAACAGGGTTGATATATATTTTTTTTGTCAAAATATATAGAGTGCATGGAAAGCCTCTTTATAAAATAACTTTTCGGACAAAAGAGTGTAAGATACTGTTATAGTAATGCGGCTTCGACCGATAGTATTGATTGTAGTGGAAAAATTCTGATGTTAGCCATTGAAAATTGGAAACAGAGGTGGAAAAATATTATTAAAATTTCAAGTTACAAAGTTGTGGATAATTAATTAAATAGTATGAAACGATATTTGGTTTACAAGAATGAGATAAATTGTCACCTGTTTTTTCTAAAATGTTCGAAATTGATCAATGCCATTTTGAATCAACGTTTGAAAGGAACATGCATAGGTATGAGGGATTATATACAATTTATTGCATAAAGATGTATTTCAGACAAAAATCTGATATAAGGTATGTATTTTTTATGTTAGACAAAATAAAAAAAAATTACTGACAGTTATTACAAGTTATTGTTGATTATGTTCGAAGAATTTGTAGCATAAACGTTTGTGTTCATGAATGTATCCCTACATGAAATCTCATCTGCATGAAATTCGTCATACACTTGTGCACGACGATGTAAATCCATGGTGACGTATGTGTTGTTTCATACATCAGATTTTTTTTATATAACCACAGTAGTTCTTTATGTAACCCAATTCAGTGAGGTCCAGCGATCCTCGAGGTTATTTAACAGCATCCCTGTACCCAACGACCCGTTGTCTAAAATGATCTGGTGCTCGGTATCCCAGGTTTCGGGTTCGAGTCTCGGAGGGGCCATGGATATTTGTAGTGGTTCGAAATCCACTTTAAACTGTAGGTCCCGGTCTGTTTAACCCTCGTGCGCACAAGATGACCGTAGAGCGTCAAACCAAGCCAAGCCGAGAATGATTTGTGATATAGCGTCACACTGTTTCTATTTGGAGTATCGGAAGAAAAGTTTTCTCGTCCCATTTAACTAAATGTCTTTTCAAACAAATTGTAACTGTATATATATATATATATGTGTGTGTGTGTGTGTGTGTGTGTGTGTATTTTAACTATAAATTTGGTTCCATCTCTTTTTTTTTTGAATTTTCGTCGGTTGTCGTCCGAAATTCTCTACTAGATGCACTACTAACGATAACATAGAATAGATTATTGACGCTCGGTATCACAAGTTTCTGGTTTGAGTCCCGGCGATACCATGGTGTAGTGGTTTTCGGAATCCACTTTAAGCCGTAGGTCCCAGTTTAATATGACCCTAAAGCAGCAAACCAAGGGGTTAGGTGTAGGGCTAACGAATCTACCGCTTAAAAAGAAAAAAAATCTCATGTTTCGAAATCTGCCAGTAGACAGAAGGCCTTTGCCCCTCATGGGCTGTTGAGCCAAATATGATGATGATGAATAGATCATAGTCATTTTATTTCAGTCTTAATACTTGAAATCCCGTCCGCAAATTGTTTAAATGTAAAAGGTATTTCCTATGTACCCTATATAAATAAACGAAAAGAAAATTTCTCCTTAAATTTTTATAAATAAGAAATACTTGTATACTGAAAACATTTTATATACGGGGATTTTGCTAAAATTTTATTAAATCCACTTCTCCTAGAAACTGTAGGTTACCCATTCGAAGACACATTTCTGCTTCAATTGTTTCGCATTACGTATCTATAGGATATTTCTCGTCTTCGCTTTCTCTAATTTGTGCCATCTGTCAACTCACTTCTGCTATCTTATAAGCTTTCCGCCTTTTTCAATATCGAGAAGTAGCGGATAAACTTATTATTTGAGAACTGCAAATACAATTTTTTTCATTTTTTTTTTAAAAAGAGTTAGAAATACTTTCTTTCTGTGCAACTAAGGCACAAAATATTTTTCCCAAAATGTTAGTGTCAATAAAATACAGTTTAGTAATATTTGAGTTCGTTGCTAGCATGAAAAGGATTTTTTTCTGAACTGGTATTAATGAATGAAATACCTAGAAATTAATAATTAAATTTAAATTTTATTTTGTTTAGTTACTTATATAAATTATTATTAAGATATACGTACATATTTATAAACTCTAAGAAATTGTAGTATGCCATAATGTTAAAATGTAAAATTGAGTTTTTAAAATTTACAAAATGTGTTCAATTTTCAACACATCGGTAAAAATTACTGAAAAGGAATTCCATATCATGCATAAAATAAGTATAAAAACTTATTTTGTTTTTGTTGAGTGTTTTTACAAATTTTAAGCAACATAAACGAAGAAAGGTAAATAGTAACAGTCAGAGATATTAAAAATGTTAACTCAATATTAAAATTGGTGCATCCTTAAAATGGTAATTTCCATGCATTGTGCTTATTGTACGGATTATTATTGTTGTTGTTTCTCCTCTCACCTAGTAGACAGCAACATCTAGATCAAGTTCAAGAACCCATGTGGTCCCATGGAAAGAGAGAAGGGGGGGGGGGGCGAGACAGCTTCTGTTGTGATGGAGCACCTGTAGGTAGAAATCTGACTTGGCCCTGTGACTCTGAATTTTTATGGGCTAGGGTTGTCACACCTACTCTCTACAGTCATATTAGACAGGCACCTACGGCTTAAAGTGGATTTCGAACCACTACAAACATCCATGGCACTTAGCGCTAGAGCGCTAATCACTCGGCATTTCAGGCCCAAAGGATAATTGTGCTTTAAATATGTTATCCTGAAGTGAAGAGTTATTGAAAATGTAGGATTTTCGTATTATTTAACTTGCTGAATGCATAATATAATTTACTTATTTAATGTTTACCAGATTTTTTTATTACGTTAAAATAAAATTTCCAAATTTTTCAAAGAAACAATCATAAGAAATACGAGTTACGAAATGGACATACATGTGGTACAAATTTTTACCTTATTCATTAAATTTCAGTCGAAAGAATTAGCTAAGAAAAAGAAAATTGACTAGAAATATTTATTTTTTTGAAAAATGTGCATTAAAAATAAAATTTCGAAAGAATATTTCTTTATAAAGTTAATCTTTCATTATTTTCTACTGAGACAATTCTACAAATAAAAATGTATAAAAAATATCAATTTATAAAAGAATATTTTTATATATGCGACAATAAAATAATAACAAGTGATTTAAAGTACAGTTTTTTACTGACCAAAAAGAAGATTTCATGTTCTTTATTTTAAGCATGATTTGTTTCCTATCTGCCATTAGATTTAAATAACCAGAAGAACTTTTAAGTTCTTTAAATCTGAGACATATATAGCTCCTCTATAAATATCTTTCCTTAGATGAGATAGGTTTTTCTGTAAAAGCATCATACTCAGCTTAAGTAAACGCATTTTAAATCTCGAGAAGGGAATCCCTTAATCTTATGGTACCGAGGTTTTATCTAAATTAATTCCACAAGAACTTAACGAGTCCATTTTCAAACTAAAGTAAATGTTATCCGATCTTCAACGATCTTTTAGGGTAAGTGGTCCTTCGCTTCAGTAAATCTTTAAAATTTTCTTTTAAGTTCCAACGAAGAAGAAAACCTATTACCAAATCTCTATCTAGTTAAAAGTCGATAGTCCATTTTTCTTTCCTTACTAATATTTAAAGACCTTGACGAAAGTCAATGTAATTATCCAACATTTCGCGCTAGGACCATTAAATCTCCCTCAAACTTACAAAAACGGTTAAAAAAACCTATTTTTCCAGGAGATATTTTGTTTATTCAGTGAAGTTCACCCATTCCGCTACGTAGCATCGGCTGTTTTGTGATTTTACTAGATTATTCAATATGCTGCTAAGTCATGATGAATGTCCAGCTTTTGACATTAAGTCTGACGAATCCTCTCTAGAAATTGCGCCTCGTGTTCATGCGGCATTAAGTTCTGTTCCTATGGATCTGATAAGACCATGAAAGAAGGGATATTGGTAGCTCGCTAATTAAGAAGATTAACACTCAGTGGGATTTTTCCCTGCTAAAGAAGGGGAAAATAAGCTAAGCTTTTCTTTTCTTTTTCTTCTTCTAAGCTTTTCTTTTCGATCATCGAGTAATTCTCTGATCGATAATATTTCCTTTGCATTCCGTAACGATAGGGCTTCTTAAAGATGTTGGTTTTTGGATGCTATTTAAAGCAAGCGACAGAAGGAGAAACACGCGTAATTAATTAATTTATATTACGTTAGCAATATAACTTTTGTTCGAAATAGAAGAAAAAAATAATTTCTACTTCATATTTTTCTTTATTTTCTGTTTAATAAAAATAAGTTTCACTTCAAAGCGTGCTTTATTTCTAAAATGAGTGGTTATGTAAATATGTAGTCATTGTTTTCAATATATAATAATCATTTAAAAGTGATTTCAATGTACAAACTCAAGATCTTTTTTTCACATGAAATACATGGAAAATATTTTACTTCAAAATTAATATTTAAATTCTAAAAACTCTAAAAGAAGAGATATTATGATGATCAAATCAAGCATCAGGTCAAATCAGGCATTGAAAACAATACATTATTTATAATTTAGTTGAAAATTAATTAGTTCCGCATTTCCTGTATTTATTAATTTTTCTTACAAACATATGTAGTTAATGTTTTATGAAATTGTTTATATTAGTTGATTTATTCTTGGAGTTGTTATATTAAATAGAAAATTTGAATAAGATTTCAGTTTTAGTTTTACAGAACTTAGTTTAGTATAACTTTATATATATTTTTTTTACAAAACTTAGTTTATAACAGAACTTAGTTCAGATTTAATTTTTTACATAACTTAGTTTAGTTCTAATTTTTTACAGAACTTAGTTTAATTTAATTGTTTACAACAGAACTTAGTTAATTTTACGTTCTACATAGATCATATATATTTTAAAAAGTTTTTATCAGGAATTAATAACTATTAGTTATTAATTCCTTCTCGTATTTTAGCTGAAAAATATTTTTAATTATATACACAATGGATATATGCATTTTAATGTTAACAAATACAACTACACAAAGTGAATTATTATCAATAAAAAATGTAATCTATTTCTAGCAGTTAATTACTTTAGAATAAGCTAGAAGCGCTACTAATCAGTACACAATTTAAATATTTAATTATAGATATATTTTATTATATATTGTTAACATACTAACACAACAGTCAAAATTTCTAATATATAATTTTCTTCTATAATATTTATTATCCAGTGAAAACTTCAGCAACAAGCAAACAATGTAGATTAGAAGACTAAGAGGAACATATTTGTGGTTTAACTTTTAATTGAAGTTAATAAATTAATTTGTTAGATAAGTTAATCGTGTGTTATGGATATTTGAAGCTCATAAAAACAAAACACACGAGGAAAGATAAATTGAATTTAATGTTTGGTACATATTTTCATGATTTATTAAACCACAGAACTTTTCAAAGTGTGTATATAGAGTATTAAAATGGTTCTTTAGTGGTGAATTTTCAAATGAATAAAATGCTGTCTGACTTATTAAAGATATTTCCTTTTCCTAACGCATATGAATAAAAACAATTTAAGTTTTGATTTTTAATGCCGCAGGTTATTTTTGAATATGATTTCTAACAACTGTTACCATTGATCTTTTATGTAAATAACACTCAACTCACTTTCAGTGGAAATTAAGCAATCATTTAAAATTCCAATCAGTAAAGATCGTCTAGTACTTGATCAAAATAGAATAATTAAATCTTAGTAATTGTTTCAACAATTACAGTAAAGGAGACCAACTCGGTTGATTGCAAAGGAGGTAGGTACTTAACCTAACTGTCAGTTTCAGATGCCTCATACCAAATAGCCTTCAGTGAAACCAGAACGTACATTACCATTAGGAACAAAGTTAATTGCTTCTTTCTAAATTCTTATTTACCTAAATGGATAGAATCATTCCTTTCTGCCAGTCTAAAATTCCCTCTTATTAATTAATGTCTCTAGTTAATTGATAAAAAATATATCCAATATAAGGAAATGAATAATTAATTTTAAATAAGTCTATAAAAGTGTGCTATGTAATAAGATTTTAATACTTTTAAAGATGTTTCCTTAATCGCCCACTAAAGGCTTTTTAATTTTTATAAAAGAATAATTAAAATTTCTTATAAGAAGTTCTTTCTAACTAGGAGTTAAATTGTTATATTGTAGAATATTATAAAATATTTTATGGTTCGACTATAGTACTCAGATTTAAACTAATTTTTAAATGAATAATCTGCAAAAGGGAACGAAATATTTTTACTTTCTTATCTATACAAAATGTTTAGCTTGATATAACACTTATTCTGTATAACAACCACCTACAATTAATTTTGAAATAATATTTCATTTAAGTTGCTTATGGTTTGAATTCTACTCACGGAAGAGCAAGATATCTCATCAATCATTCATCATTATGACGTCAATGGGTATGGATGCACTGTGCACTTTGAAGTTAAAAGTGTACATTTAAGTTTGAAGTTTGCACATTATAGCATTATTATAAAGGTAAGAGTGTAAGAAAAATAAATATTTGAACTACAAATTTTTGAAACGCTCTAGAAAATTCTGGTTGGTATACAATATTTTCGGAACAATTTTATTGTTTTTAATAACTTGAGATAAACAAAACTCCAGATTAATTGCAGAAATTACAGAAATTTCCTGAAATTTTTGGATGTAAAAAAGTCTCCTCTACTGTGCTTCATTTTAGAAAAATTCAAAGTTATCTTAATTCTACACTTTTATACTTTACTATCTTAATAGGTTCCTAAAGTACAGAATGTTTTAAAATCAATTTTTTTTCCGTTCTGTCTAAAAAAATATTTTTACGTACGTTTAATTTGTATTATACACTATTTACACATTGAACGTTTTAAAAAATATATTAGAAAACAAAATTGGAATGTTTCGAAAATTGAATTTTAAAATTCATGTCAAAATACTTTTGATTTTTTGTTCCCTGTATGTGTTATATTAATTTACTTATTGAAAGTTACCAAAACACTACGAGTATAAAAGGAAATATTGACAAGGCAGAAATATTAAATGTTAAGTAAATGTAAGACAATATATAGCGAGCACGATATTTAATTTTCTTGTATTTAACAATACAACAAGCAAAATAATTACTTATTGAGTTTGGAGAGTTTATTTCCTTTTATCTATTCAGTTTAATTTATTTTGTGAATCATTTCTTGCCTTCGGGAATTTCGAAAAAAAAAAAGAAGTCTGTAAAAAAAAAAAAAAAAAAAAACATTCCACAATTCTTTTGTGCAAAATCATTTGTACGTGGAACAAAGATTAAAATCTGAATAATTTTTATAATTCAAATAACAATAACTCGATAAAAGAGGTTAAAGATAAGGATAATTTGTTACCTAGCTAAAGCTGAAGATTTTCAGCAGCTTTTAACTCAATAATCAGTTTTTCGAAACTTGATATTGAATTATCTTGAAGTGAAACTAATGCTATGCATTCTCAAATAAGATTAACGAAAACGTTTTGTCAGTTGTTGTCAGGTTTCCTATATTTTCAGCAAAATTTAATAAATTAAGCTTATAGAATTGTTTCAGAATAATTGATAAAAATATAGAAAGAAAATAGTTAGTATACATTAGAAAATTTTTCATTTTAAAATTAATTATTATTCTTTATTTTGATGTTTTCATATCTTTTTTTTATACTAGATTAATAATAACAAACATGACTGATTACAGAAAAATATGAATATTTCAGTAATCGTTATTTTACAATCAAGTATTTCAGGACATTGAAACTATTTAACAACATTTAATTGTGGTAAATATTCATAAAATATTATGAATACTAATCTTGAGTGAATAGATTAAAATATTCAATTAAAATAGCTTTCTATATTTTAAGCATTCATAAAGTACTACTGAATAACCTTCTAATGTAAGTATGCGTTATTCATTAACATGTTTAACTTTTATGTTATATGGATAATGTATATTAGAGTAAGTTCAATTATGTAGACATATAGAGATTCAAATGGTAATTGCAGAAAATTATTTTTAAATGTATCTGAACTTTCAAATTAAATTTCATTTTCTTCGAATACATAATAGAAAAGATTTATATGGGAATTTTTCGAACTTTGTTAGGAACTGTGCATCTACTCAGTAATCTTTAAACAATCTCAATAACTACTAAAAAATTATTAATTTAGAATCGTTGTGCCAATGATATTTGTGTACAATTACTTCAAAGTGCTTTATAAATATAATCAAAATAGAACTTTAGAATATAACGCGTTTATATATCGTCAGACTTTCTGCACACGAAATCGTTGAGGTGATAAAGTTTGGCATAACAAAGTTGTTTCTATTATTGTTCTGACAAATAATAATCTATAGAAAGATAAAAAAAAAAAATAAATAAAAAAAAAATTCGATATTTCGTTCCAATAATATTTCTACAGGACATTAAAATAAGGGAGCATAAAAAATAATAAAAATAAAAAAAAAAAAAAAAAAAAAAAAACAGCCGAAAGAACATAAAAAAACCAAAAAAAACAAGCGAAAATATCAGAGAAAAAACAGGAAAGAAGTTTGAGGGTGAGTTTCCGCAACATCAAACGTTTCTTCGCTGTTTAGTTTGCATTTTTGCTTCCGTCCAAAGCGTGGATATTATCGGAAATTCGATATCAAAATCCTGAGCAGAATTCCATTTTTTCCCCAGCCCCTCTATTTCCTGTTTTTCTTGTTTCTTTCTTTCTTTATCGTTGCCTCACAACACCGGTGTGGGGGGGGCCCCCGCGAGGTCCCCTTCGTTTTTTTTGCCCTCGCTTCGATTTGGAATCAGTGGATCACACTGTTTCCCTGCGTTGTTCTTGTCTTGTAAGCGACTGGATACAGGCTACTGATTTCGAATGCTGTTGTTTTTGCTCCTTAATGTGATATTCGGGTATTTTTAATTGATTTTTTTTATCATGCCCTATACACTTGTCAAGAATTTAGAGTTTTTTCTCTTCTAATACTAATACTAATTGCAATAATTATTATTAATTTTAAGATTAAAAAGGTTAAGAATTTTTTAGGTACTGCAAGTCTAGATTCATTTTTTACATTCTTGAGTCATTCTTGAAGTCTTACAGTGCTGTTTTGAATGATTAAAAAATTAAAAAAAAAAATAAGATTAAAAATTTTTTATATAGTTCTACATATAAAGACATAATTTTTTTTTTCTTTAACGTACAATTTAAAAGCTTCGAAAATTGAAATACCATAATACTGCTGTAAATGGTATTTCAATAACTGTGGTAAATGGTATTTTTTTTAAAATAGTTGTAAACTTTTCAGTTATGCAAAATTTCAATCTATAGAATGTTTATTTAGTGATGATTTTCAAACCAAAAATGATAAGCCACAAATGTTACTGTCAGATATAGGGTTGGTATTCATAAATCTTTAAAAACGAAATATTGAGATGATAATATAAAGAATAAGATACTTAAGTTAATTTTAAGATAAGTTTTAATTGCTTTAAAAATTTATAGTTGCTACACAATTCAAATTAAATATTTTAAAACATTAATATATATATATTAAATATTTAACATTAATTTAGTATCATTCTTGCTTAAATATGCTATTTTCGTTTTCGAATAAGCCAGTATGTCACTTTGTCACTAAAATGGTACATGTGTAGAAAATTAACCAGGTTGCACCAATGGAGACTTGCAACTCTGTATTCCTATTTTATCACAGCAATTTGGAATGAACACTTTCAGTCTTTTTGTACGTGTGTGTAAGTGTCGGAGGGGTGAAATAACATAGAGTGACTTTTCGAGGTTTCCGTATTCAGATTTATCGTGGTCATTTCCAGAGCAGACACAAGAGCTTTCGTTTCAGCTTCACAATTTCAAAGAGTTTTCCCAGACAGGAAACTCAACGCTCTATTCACCTGTCAGTTCCAGTCCTGATTTTTTAAATATAATTATTTTAAATAACTATTGCAAAATATTTTAGCACTCAAAGAATGATAGCATATGTATATGTATGCTACATATTTTAATAAGGTTCATATGTATCTTTCTAGATGCTGTTATCTCGAAAACTTCGAATTATAACATTGTCAGCTCTTCATGTTACATTTTAATCTCAATGCTGACATTCTGCATAAATTAAATATGTTAATCATGTCAAAGGAAAATCTGATAGCAGCTGAAGCAGAAATATTTATGGGCAAGCCAGAAATTCTGAAATTGAATTCCAAATATAAATAAAAATACTTACAAATTATTCGTGTTTGATGTAGATAATGATCTTCTTTAAAAAGAAGATTAATATCTGCAGCAAACATGAAATATAATTTAACATATAGCAAACATCGTTTCATTTATCATTACTTCTATTTGTCTGAAAATGATTGAAATGATTCTTTTTCTAATATAAACATGTATGGCATAACTCGAGTTAGTCTCTTTTTATTATTAATAAAAATGCCGAATATTTTTTTAAAATTTTGACTTGCAGTTGCATTAACTCCGATATAGGAACTTTTTATTTCCAAAAAATGCTTTTTTCCTCATATACTTATAAATCACATCTCTTGGGTTGGTCTCATTTCATTGTTAATGAGAAAGCGGAAATTCAAAGCTTATTTTTGAATTTTGGCTTACACAACTTCGATAAAGAGACATTTTAGTTCTAAGAAATAATTTTTTCTTTTATAAATGGCTTCACTTGGTTTGATCTCAACATTTCATTATTAATAAAAATTACAAAATTCAAATGTTTGTTCTTTAGTTTTGACTTTAACTACATAAATTTGATAAGAAAACCATTTAATGACAAACCCATATGTGATTTTTTTCTCATATACGTATAAATATAAATTATATCCCTTGGGTTTTTATCATTTCATTATTAAAAATTAAGGTAGATAATTTTAGGCAAATCAAATGAAGAACATTACCAAATCAAATCGATATTTAGTTTGTTTTCCGTTTTTGTCTTAGATCAGTGGTTTTCAAAATTTATCAATTCACGAAACCTTTATAAATATTAAAATATTTAAATACAATTTGGTCTCCTCAAAAATATTTTCGCCAAAACTCCAGGGTACATATGAAAAAAAAAAATATATAATTTTAATTTTCTTTTACGACACGAATATAAACAATTGTAAATTAAATTCAATAGTTATAAATATAATTGAATACATGTGTAATAACATCATAATAATTACATTTAAATATTTAAAGTTAATGACTTAGATAAGTTTGCATTTTTTACGCAAAATTTTAAAATCCATATTGTATTGTTGTTATTTGCAAGCACATTTCGTGTTCAGTACCAGCGAATTTCTGTATTTTGCTTCCATTTTTTTACACATTAAAATTCATGCCTATTACTTGATGACGGAATGAATATTATCACTTAATGATACTGATCATCGGTACTTGAATATATTTCTTTGTAATAAATTTATTTTTTTATTTGTGAAACGTGAAATTTTATTTGTGAATATGAAACGTGAATGTATTATTGCAATTAATATAATCAACAGTTTATTAAATATTTGGCAGGAAGGTATGGAAACCCAAGGTTAAACAGACACCAAAAACCACACACAGCTTGAATACTGTCTTAGATTATAAATGTATTTTTAAAATTTAAAAACAATCAGTCTTGTCAGCTGAAGTTCAGTTCAGAAGAAGTTTAAATTATCCGTTACAGATTACTGTTTTAGGTATTTTTCATCTTATTTGTTGGTAATTATTTCTGGGAATAAAAACACAGAAACCAGAAATTTTCAGTGTTCTTAGCAAACCACAAGTTCGTTGGTAAAAAGCCAAAGATGTGAATGTGCATGGCATATGCGGTTAGATGCATTCGTTTTTTAAATAAAAATTTCACAGATTTTTAAAAAATTTATTACCCGTTTTAAAATTAATTAATTAAATAAATTTATAAGCTATTATAATATACTTAATTATCTGTTTAATAACTTTATTACCATATTTGCTCAACAAAGTTAAAAAAAAGGCACGCCAATTATATTAATTATATAACCAATTACATTAATCAACCTGTAAGTTAGATAATTTTATTTTGATTCATTTAACATTCACAATTAGGTATGTTTGATTCATCGCTTCAATCTCCGCTATGCATTTTGATGCGAATTCTGGAATTATTTGCTGTTTAATAACCTTGGGGTTAGATGTATTCTTTTCTGGAATAAAAATTTCACAAATTGTTTTTGAATTTATTACCAGTTTTAAAATTAATTAATTAAATAACTTTATAAACTATTATAATATATATAATTAATTATCTGTTTAATAACTTTATTGCCAAATTTGCACACTAATTACATTAATTATATAGCCAATTATATTAATCAACATGTAATTTAGTTAATTTTATTCTGATTCATTTAACATTCACAATTAGATATGTTTGATTCATCGCGGCAATCTCCGCTATGCAGTTTAATGCGAATTCTGGAATTAGTTGCCGTTTAATAGCATTAGGTTGTATTAAAATTTAATATTAAACTGATGCATTCCTGCGTAGATAATTGATCACTTGGACAATTTGCAGTTTGGGAATACGCTGTTACACAAACTTATCGTTCTAACAGAATTTAGGATGCATTTCTACCATAACTGCGCAAGCTACACGAAACAAGATTCGATGAAATGTTGGACCAGCGTATGGTCATTAAAAGTGACCAGTTTAAGTCTTGGTGAGAAATGATTTCGGAAACAGAGACGTCGGATACCGGATACGACAGATATAAACTGACTCTGAAATTAAGGTAGGCAGGAACGCACCAGAGTTGCACAGGCCGTTTGGCGAATATAGCCAAGGATTTCAGTTTAGGGTGGTAAAAGTTAAAATGGTCTGCTGTGCATCATACAAATTGAGACTACTATGCACAAAATTGTCAATGGGAATATTTTAAACATTAGGCTAGAATAACTTAAAAAGGACAATGAGACATGATAAATATTTCATACTTGAATAAAATATTGGCTTAAAATAAAATTAAAATTATACTTAATTAAACATGTCTTTTATATTTATAATTTTTTTTGCTACTATGTTTGCATCATTAGCTACTGGCTGATGAAATCTCGATAATATGTAGACAGCTTTATTTAAAAAATTTTGCTCTAGCGGGTAATGTTTTAAAGATAAATTTAGTAATACAAAACTTAAATCTCCTTTCAAAAATATTAAGAGAAATATAAATTTTATCTATCTTTAAAAGGACAAAAAAGAATGCGATGAAATCATAATAAAATAAGTAAAAAATAAAAAAAATAAATTGCAAAATGTCGTTTTTGTCCTATTAAACGTATATGAGGTAAAATGCTGTACGATTGTAAATTTTATTAGTTAGTTGATGAAATGTATAGAAGCGTAAATAGGAAAAAAACCACTTTTTTAATTATTTTTGACACATTTTTAAGTATTTTTGACACATTTTTATAGTCCAATGATACAATGCTAACCATAATAAAAATGCTTTTTTTTCTGCTGCACATTGAATGAGTGATAAATAGAGGATATCGTCTTCTTGGAGGACTTTTAGTAGTAGCCTCCCCCCACCCCCTAATTTATACTTAGTATGGGTGAAAATCCAACTGTCACACCAAATCACAGTAAACTGCAGTCAGGTAGCCTGACTGTCTTTATACGCTGTCTAAATTATCCTTGAGTCTCCTATTTTTTGGAAACAATGATTGTAAGGGATGCTGCCAGTGAATTAAAACATCAGTCTTCCTGCAGATTAGTTGCACGTGGTATCCCTTCCTTACCAGTTAGACAGCAAAATGTATCCTTAGTTTAAAAATCTGTGGCAATAGATAAGCTTTATTTTTTGTATTCTCTTAACTTGCGTTTGTTGTTTATTTAATCTCCTTATCAGGAGAAATAAAATAATATGAATACTTTCGACATTTAAATCAAGATTTGTGATATTATAAATGAATAAATTTACAAAAATTAAAAAAAAATGAAATGCAAAATTCTCCTAAAATGTTTCAGACATCATCCATTGCATAGTAAATAATAATTTGTAGCACTATTAATCATATTTGTTGATAACAGATTTAATATAATTACTCTTGTTCTGTAAACATTGAAAACATTTCAAGTCAACAATTTTTAAGTCTTATATATTTAGTATATAAGACTTAAAAATTTCAGTGAAAGTGACTGTTAATCGAAATTTTTAAAAGCTATTAGGAAAGATAATTTAGTAGCATAGCTTAGTATCTATATAGTATTTGCATTTTTTTACCAATACATTGCCTTTTACACTGAAGTGACAAAAGTCATGGGATAGCAATATGCAAATTTTCAGATGGCAGTAGCATCGCGTAGAACGGGTATAAATGCGCAGTGCTTTCGCAGAGCTTTCATTTCTGTTCAAGTTATTCATGTGAAGAGGTTTTGACGTGATGATGACCGCACGACGGGAATTAACAGACTTTGAACGCGGAATGTTAGTTGGAGCTAGACGCATGGGTCATGCCATTTCGGAAATCGGTAGGGAATTCAACATTCCCAGATCCATTGTGTCAAGAGTGTGCCGAGAGTATGAAATTTCAGGCATAACATCCCACCATGGACAGCGCAGTGGTCGACCGCCTGCACTTAACGACCGAGACCGGCGACGTCTGCAAAGAGTCGTAAATTCTAACAGACAAGCAACACGGCGTCAAATAACCGCAGAAATCAATGTGGGACGTACAAGGGACTTGTCTGGTAGAACTGTGCGGAGAAATTTGGCTTTCTTGGGCTATTCCAGCAGAAGACCGACTCGAGTGCCTTTACTGACAGAACGACATCGCTTGCAGCGACTCTCGTGGGCACGTGAGCATATCGGTTGGTCCCTAGATGAATGGAAAACCGTGGCCTGGTCCGAGGAGTCACGATTTCAGTTGGTAAGAGCTGATGGTAGGGTTCGAGTGTGGCGCAGACCCCACGAAGCCATGGACCCAAACTGTCAGCAAGGCACTGTTTAAGCTGGTGGTGGCTCCGTAATGGTGTGGGCTGTTTTTTTATGGCATGGACATGGTCCTCTGGTGCGACTGGACCGAACATTGACTGGAAATGCTTATGTTCAGCTACTTGGAGATCACTTGCAGCCATTCATGGACTTCATGTACCCAAACAACGATGGGATTTTTATGGATGACAATGCG
Source organism: Caerostris darwini (assembly GCA_021605075.1). Taxonomy (NCBI): domain Eukaryota; kingdom Metazoa; phylum Arthropoda; class Arachnida; order Araneae; family Araneidae; genus Caerostris; species Caerostris darwini. The sequence goes on from BPLQ01000641.1 coordinate 86,419, forward strand.
CCATGTCACCGGGCCACAACTGTTCGCGATTGGTTTGAAGAACATTCTGGACAATTCCAACGAATGATCTGGCCACCTAGATCGCCCGACATGAATCCCATCGAGCATTTATGGGACATCATCGAGAGGTCTGTTCGTGCCCAAAATCCTGCGCCATCAACGCTTTCACAATTATGGACGTCTATCGAGACAGCATGGCTCAATATTCCTGCAGAAGACTTCCTACGACTTGTTGAGTCCATGCCACGTCGAGTTGCTGCAATTCGTCGTTCGAAAGGAGGGCCGACACGATATTAAGAGGTATCCCATGACTTTTGTCACTTCAGTGTATAACTACATCAATGACTTAAATTTGGAAACATCTAAAAACACTTTAAAATTATAGATAATTAAAACGATAATCAATCATAAGTGATAAAATTAAATTAATATTAAAATGATAAAAGACTTATTGATCATTTACATTTAATCAAAATTTGAAGCTATACAAAAAATCTTATTTTATTGTATAAGGATTTTTCCTACAAATTTAAAGGATAGCATAATGTTTTTAAAATCTGTCTGGTATTTGTACACATAAATTTAGAATAAAAATATTAGAGTTAATTACCTTTAATTTAAGTATTAGAAAAATTACCATGAACCAAATTGTTGCAATGTAATCGTGTATTTTGTACTAAAACACATATTTAAAAAGTTAAATTATTAAATTCATAGATAGCTATCTTATTTATATCTGAAAGAACTACTAAAAACATGCATTATTTGTATTTTACGTTTAGTGTTAGTTTACTTATGTTCATTACTATTTTATAAATGCTGCTAAATTTAAATTAATAATTTTCTTATGAACTGATATTTGATGATGCAATTATGGAACTTTTTGTTTTTACTTGAAGTGGGCTAATGTTTAAAGAGAATATTAGATTAACTGGCGGTAATCAATTAAAAGAAGATATTTTTAACTTAAGTGTTTAAAAAATATTTTAAAAATGAAATGTATTGTTTTTTAAAATATAATGATGACAAATTTTAAAATTGTATCATAGACAAAAAGTTAGATTGAGTTTACTATTCAAATTGCTTTAAAATAATCATGCAATTAATAAACAGACACATTTTTAACGAGTTATATGCTCGAAATTCATAGATACTTTCTTACATGCATGAAAATATATTAAAAACATGATGTATGTTTTTAATATTTTATTATTAGTCTCTTAACAACTTCTAGGAGACTAATATTGTAAATTGGGTCAGGTACTCTGCGAAAATACATGCACTTAGTACTGATGGAATAAAAACCGGAAAACCTTTTTAAAATATGTTTCTCAATATTTTAAAGACATCATAAAGCATCCACATCCGGTTAGGATCTCTGTATGATAGGAAAGGCGTAGGCAATGTTTGTGTGATTAATGGTATTTTAACTGCCAAAAACTACATTAGTCAAACTCTTCAGCAAAAACTGAAGCTTTTGGCATGTGGTCTTTTCGAGGATAATGAGGCTATTATCTTTGGATAAGATCCTTGTTATATTACATTAAAATTACTGCATTATTTTAAATTATTATCATTTCAATTATTTCGCAAAGCGTGCTTATTGGATTTTCAACATTATCAAAACTTTTCTTCGGTTATTTAAAAAATTTGATAATAAGATGAAACAATGGAATAAAACATTTAATTGAATTTACAAATTTAACTTAGCATTATAATATTTAGATTCTTTATAGTCAGTGAATAAATAAATACCAAAAACCATCTTTCAGCTTTACAAAGGAGCTACATGCAGTATTCTGGACACAAACATTATAATATACCTTCTATTACTTTATTAAAAGAGTTCGGACTATATTGCCGACATACAGAACTGAAAAGGTATTACATATTTTCACGTTTTTCTCCCCTGCAGCAGTTTTCTTTCAGGCCGCGGAACATCCAAAATTTACATTCCTTCATAACTCGGAACCAGATACTGAAAATCAGCCATTTAATGGCAAATTTGGAAGTCCCTTTCTGGCTATTTATAACAGGGCGAAATGTCAGCATACCGAGAATTCCATTTTCATCGGACAATGGCTCCTGTTCCAAAATGCGCATAATTCAATACTCGGTTATTTACATCTTTTACTTCCCCCTCTTCAAACTCATGCCCAACTCCAGGAACGCATTCCGCCCCCACCCTGCATCCTCAACCAATGACACGATATAAAATCGTTGAACTCTGGTAGGATCCAGGAAGCGTTCCCCCAATATTCGTGCCGACACGTTTAGCAGTTAAGCAATTCTTGGCGCTTTTAGGGGGCATTAATTAAATAATTAATGAAGTTTCCAACCTGAACTGCTTCCAATAAAGAATAATAAAGGACAGACAACGTGTTGTTTCCAGACCACATCCAAAATGATGAAATAATCCTGGGAGGGCTTATAAGGGATGGGGGTTTTGGTGATAATTCGAACAACCAATGGAGCTCAAATCTTTCAAACGGTTATTATAGGTATATTTATTCGAAGCAATTGTTTCGTTATTGTATTTTTATTAGTGCTTATCTAAGAAGAAACGATAGGAATTTCTGTCTCACATAAATGACACGCAAAGCTGGAGAATATTAATTACTCTTACTTGATACGAAAAGTTCTGCAGTCGATATACATTATTAAAGAGAACTAAGCTGAAATATATTTCAATCCAATTTCCTCTAGTATCAATGATTTTAAGATTTTGTATTTATCATGAATTTATAATATGGATTCATTTCTAAATTTTAAGTATTTTTATAAAGGAAGCCACTGAATATTTCTGATTTGGTATTACAAATCTATTTTACTTTGGTAATAAGTACAATTTGTCACGTACTCATATATGTAAAGTAATAATATTTTATTTCTATAGATAATTTAATTATACAACATTAGTTTGTGCATGTGTAACAAATTATTCATTGTTATATATTAAGTTTATTGTTGATTGGTTTTCTCTTTAAATTAGGAATTTACCTTAGTTAAATAAAATACATCTCTTCTAAGGACCATGTTGGACCATGTCGCATTACACATAGTACTTTGGATCTGTACTTTAGGCTTCTGAAAACCTTGAAATATTGAAATACAAGTATATAAGACCTTGAAATATCTCATTGACTAACCAATATTGAAAATATTTTATGATATCCGAGTTTAGGTTCTGATATACAAATACATAAACTCTAGATTTGGTAAGTTGCTAAGCATATTAAATAATAATAAAAAAATTGAAATTTAGTTATGAAAAATTTGCCATGTTATGTTGTTTATGTTGCATAAGGTAGTTGTGTAAAAAATAACAATCTTACTTATGTTTGTATTCCCAAATACAACTAATGTTATTGATAATTTAATGTATGCAATCGTATGAGAAATGCTGGATTTAATTAAAGGCGAAAGATAATGTAGTAACAATAAAGATAATGGTTTTTCTCTCATTCCAAGTATTATTCCCCGTGTTTGAATGGAATAGTATTTAAGTAAATTGTAAAGTTTGGCGGACTTATTTCATTAATTATTTGGCCATTACTTATTTTTACTTTTATTTTTATAGCATACATAAAAAAACTGAATAGACTACTATCATACATCATTAGTCAAATAAAAAGACAATAAATCAAATAAAGAAACATCAATGTTGTTATAAAGAAATGTCTGAAATGTTTTAATATCAAGCCTACTGTCTTATATGAGTAAGCATAGTTTTTTTATGCACCCTAGAGTGCTTTTTAACAAACCTTTATCGTCCAAAATCACTGAAATTTCTGATTTAATGCCACGCTGTCTAGTAGACACCTACTAATCTACATATTGGACAGAAAATCTTCTTCAGTGCACGCAATGATGGATGTAGGTTTGGAGTCATAAAACTGTCTTTGTCTGTTTGAAAAAAGCCCTTGAGTGTTTAGCTGTCATATAATTTTGAATGTCTATTATACTGTCATGAGAAGAAGCAATATCAATTTAGGATACACTAAAGTTTTTACAACTCTAACTTTATGTTTGTCAGTCCAAGAATTGGATATTCGTTGACATTCAAAGTTTTATAGTTCTTTTGAGTTTTATGTTTGTTAACATAGCATACTGAAGTGTGTGTCAACACGCAAGGAAAGGATTTGAATTGGTAGAATATGGTGGTGCAAGAATGAATGATACTGGACTAAATTCTCAGAGGAGCATTATCAAGATTATATTGAGTTGAATGAAGCTCAAAAGGAAAGCAACTCGTTTATTGAATGTTTTTATGATATAAACATTCATAGGCTATTAGATACTTTCATTTCTTATTTTTATTTAGTAATCAGGGAATGAAATAAATTTTTAGATAAAAACCGTTAAAATAATAAATGAAAATAATAAATGAGTGTATGTCTAACTATCGATTACTAATATATAATAATAATTTAATTACTAATAATACTAATAAAATTTAATGTACGTTATGTATATTTATAAGTTATACGTTTTTAAAAATTTAATATATGTTTTCTGTAAAAAATTCCAATTCACTTTAAATCTATCACCTTTGATTTTTTTACTGATATCTGATTCCCCATTTAACTCGAAATTATATTTATAAATTATAATATCAAATTTAGGAGCATTTTCTCAGTACGGATCTTTGTCAAATTGTTAAATAATGAGTTCAACTTACTATTTGATGAAAACGTTTAAAATTATGTTAATCTGTTAAGTTGTTAAGAGAAAATTGGGTAATATTAATAGTAGTTTGATGATAATAATTATTAGATATTGAAGTGTTAATATAGTAACATTCCTGAAGTATAAATAATCTTACTAAAACTGTTACGCAATAAAAATTTAAATTACTGATTTGTGCAAATCATCGAAATATTTGACTATTCAATTAAATCATCATAAAAAACCCAAATAAATATAATGTACTACATAAGGTGTTTGAATATTACTGTGAAAAACATCATTTTGTTAATTGTTTTTAAGTTTCCTTTATTTAAAACATAAACCCTCTTGCATTGTAAAAAGTTGTCTTACAAACTATATTGACTTACTATTTTAACTTGCATACTTATTGTCTGACAGACGTGTAATATTTGACATTTTTGTTATGAATTATCAATTTATAAAGTGGTCAATTTTGATTTTAGTTGAACGTAAACATCCTTATATTTTTAAACAACTTTTTTAGCAAATGTAAATATTTCATTATGCTAATAATTTACATGGCAAGAATTAAAATATACAATAACCTATATTAATTTTGTATTTAAATCAGACATTTTAGTACGATGGTCTCTCCATCCTGCCAATTATTGTAAAAAAAATTTCAGATTTGTTTATCAAACTAATAATGCAAAAGAAAAATAATATGTATTTAGGATATTGAAGCACGTTCAAATAAGATGATGAAATTTCTACTGAGTAAATATTTTTACGAAAAAAAAAAAGGCAATTTTATTTTTGATTCGTTCGTAAAGAGTTTTTCGTGAAGCTATTCCTAGGCATAACTCTGACGAATGCAGCGCTCAGAATATTGATTCAGGGTCCTTCATCAGTAGCATTAGGCTGCTGATTGAAAGACGGAAAGTAAATCTAATTTGGGAGTGGAAACGAAGTGGCTTTACACTGTGCGCGATGAATGAGTCAAATTACAGTTTTGACACCTGCGTGACGAGCGACGTCCATTCTCGTTAGAGCAAACCGTTCTTCTTTCGGATATTTATTCCCCATTCGAGCAGCTGAAACCGTCAAAACGTGACTCTGCTTCTAAAAAAAAATGTTATACATTAATTATTAAAAGATTAAATAGGTAGCAATTTATTTCTGCAGGGGAAAATGGTGGTCGAATAAAAATGCAGGGCTTTTTCAGGCATTCAATGGATGACATACTGGTTATCAAAGATATTTGAAAGGTATTATAAATATACACAGGTTATTTTAGAGGTCAAATGGGTAGCATTAGTTTTTGAACTATTAACTAAATAATAAATTTTGTTCGTTTAGTCGACAGGTGTTGTTTTGTTGGTCATTCAATAGTTCAGAATAATTAAAAATATCGTTTCGATAAATACTAGTTGAAAATGAATTGGAAGAAGATTTAATATGAACTATGTTGGTTATTTAGTTGAATATGCTATAGGTTAGTACTAATACGTATATTAAAGATATTACAGAATTATATTCTTTATGGACAAATTGAGCAATGAATGACTTTATAATATTGTATATATCTCGAACATATATATTTTTTCATTATTATCCACAAGGATTTCCTTGTCTAAAACATAACCATTAAACATAATCAAGCATATCCAACTGTATAACTCATAAGTTAAACATGTAAATTTACATGTTTCAACATGTAAGTTTACATGTTTTCAGAACTGTGCCATTTTGGTTTTTACTTCAATAGAATACTACAACTTATGGATCTTAAAAATGTTTGTAAGATTTATTTAAAATCGTAAGGGCTCAAGAATTTAAAATCACAAAAGCTCGATAACTTAAAATAAGAAAAGCTTGAAACTCAAAGATTTTAGGTCTCCATGATTTCTTTATCTATAAATTTTTAGGTCTTAAAAGTAAAATTAATGCTGAACTCTATAGTATAGTTTGATTTATTTAAATAAAAAAAATCTTTAAATATAATGAAAAAATTTCTTATAAGCATGAATTTCATTTAAATTAGGATAAAGTTACAACTATTTTCTCATATCTGAAGCTGTAAATCTTAAAAAATGAGCAAATATTTAATCAAAGTTCTTTTTTAATGCATAAATCAAATTTAATTTGAATAATGTAAAAATGTTATACATTAATTATTAAAAGATTAAATAGGTAGCAATTTATTTCTGCAGGGGAAAATGGTGGTCGGAATGGTGGTGGTGGTGGAATAGGCGTAATTTAAACATGATTATTTAATAAATTACAAATTGAATTTCACAAATTAAGCCTATTTCATAAATTATTAAATTTCCCCTTATTTTTTCGATTTTTCCAAAAAGTTTAAATAGTTTTATTACTCTTGTAAAGTTAAAGTATATTTAAATATTTTGAAGTTTTAAATATATGTAAACAAAAACAATCATTTTAGATATTAAAGTTTCTTAGCTCTCAATATAATTATCAATAAATTATAATACTAAGCACTTACTTAGCACTAAGCACTAAGCACTTACTTAGCACTAAGCACTAAGCACTTACTTAGCACTAAGCACTTACTTAGCACTAAGCACTTACTTAGCACTAAGCACTTACTAAGCTTATACTTTAATGTACTTTATTTTAATAGTACTTTTTGTAATGTAAACTTACTAAATACTATTTTATATAATTTTGTTTTTAAGTAAGTATATGACAATAATACAATGCTTCTATTAATGATAGATAAAAAAAAATAACAATTAGATTCAATTTGTTACTCTTCAATCTGAAGAGTAAAAGACTCAGATATATTCAAGGACAAAAATATTTATCTTAATACTCATTTCTACCAATAAAAATGTGAAATGTTAAAAGAATACTAAATATCAGATACATCATATAATTTTGATACAGTTTTTTATAATTTCTTTTAAGACTTTCTGTTAATTTATGTTATGGGACATCTAAGAATTACTGGACACATTACCAAATCATGTAAAAAATTTGAAGAGACAGACATAAAAGGAATGACTTTGAATGTCTTACAATGAAAGTCTTACCATACAATTACAAAAATATATAATTCCGATGGTATATCTCTTGGTTAATAGTAATATGTCCACGCAATACTCGCTTTATTTAATGGATTGACTGATATCTGAAGAGTTACGGAATTATTTTCAAATTTAATTCCATTTAACTTGTTCATGTGGGGTTGTGTAGAAAATTGTATCTATCAGGTAATTTGCACTAATTTATAGGAACAGAAACAGTGCAATGCAGCTTTTAGATACATATAAATTTTTTATTATTATCTGTTGTATTGAAATTTTTCGTATTGATGAATTGTAAAGTTCTTCATCATTGTGAAATTGTAAAGTTCTTCATCATTGTGGAATTGTAAAGTTCTTCAGCATTGTGGAATTATAAGTTATTAAATCATTTTATTTTTATATCTTGTATTTTTTATAAAATTTTGTAACGTGTATTCTCAGATATTCTGTCATCCTCATATAACTGTATCATTAAAATTTAATATATATTTAATGTAAAACATTCCCGCTATTTTAATTTTGAATTCTTTTGTTAGAAAAGGGGTCTTGAGCATAAGAAAGTTTAGCATTCAGGGACATATACTGATTGAAGTTAAGAAAACTAATACTCAACACTTAAAAAAAAATCACTTCGTTTCTAGTTATATTTTATCCGAACGTCCATAGATCCTAAAATTACCTTTCCCAGAAACTTTTTCCTCCAGAAGAAACTTTTTTCCGGAAACGATAGCTGTCGTTGGCTTTCCTGACGTGTTTTTAAAGGAAATTGAATTTCCTCCAGGAAGAATTACTTTTCAATAAGAACATCCCGAAATGTCCTGGATCTAATTGTCCTCTCTGATTCGATCAATGTTCTCTCCTAATGTCCTTTAGTGATTGCAGGAAGGAATATCGGTTTATGAGTTCGGAACAAAAGTCAAATTCAAAAAAACAGGAAGAGAAGAAAAAGAATGTAAAGATTATTGGGAAGATAAAATTGTCTCAGAAGTAGTTTTGGCGTATCCTTCCTAGTGGTAATTTGTGTTGTACAAGCAAAATAGGAATTCTGGCTAGATACGGGGTTGGATTGTTTATACATTTAGTGTTCTTTTGTCCAATTTTTTATGCATTTGGATCGTTTGAGGAGAAGTTATTTGTACATTTAGCTTTATTGTGTTATCAGCAAATGCTTTAATTTCTGTTGCTTGAATCATTTCTATTTTTTCGGCTTTTTTGTCTTATCTTTTGTACATTAAATTATTTTTACTTGGATTGTATATACATTTAGAATTATTTTCTTGAATTGTTTTTGAGTGAGCTCAAGGTGAAAGCAGTAGCTGCTTATCTAGGTTCTATCGTTATTTTTTCAGCTTCATTCATATTTTTGTAAGTTAAAGAAAGAATAACTGTAATAATAAATTTGTGTGCAATTTAATTTTAAAAATTATTTGTTTGAAGCAGAATTCTATAATCAAGTTCTTTTCTTACAAACTTTTGGAAAACCAGTGATTTGGTTAGTTTACAAATTTCAACTTAACCGCAAATTTTTAAATACAGGTACTTTTCTAGCAAAAATAAATTTTTTAAATATTAAATTATTAATATAAAAATAAATAACAAATAATGTTCAACACCAGTTGCAACATTTTAATTTCGTTTAAATTACGATTTTAAAAGCATAGCTATGAACAGTTTAAATGGATATCAGTAATTTTATAAATGACTTTAAATAATATTATCCTATAATTTTGTTATGAACTTTAATATTGCTTTGAGAAAATTTAAATTTCTTTAATGAGATGTTCTTCTTTAATGAGATGATAATGAGATGATAATGAGAGATCCAAAATCAGTTATCAAAATGGAAACATTATTTTTTTTATTATTTGAGAATTATGCATTAAAAATGTTTTCATTATTTGTGAAAACAATGAAGAAAACATATTACAATTATTTATAAAAATGATATTTAAAAGATAAATGACAAAATAAAAAGATTGCGCTCATTTTTCATCGAAATGAACTCAACTATAAAAAACCCCCAGAATTTTCAGAGAAATAAAACTGATTTTAAAATATAATAAATAAATCTTATTAATTAATTTTATCTATCATGCGTTAACTCATTATACTAATTATATAATTATTATATATTAAATCATAATAATTCAGTATAATATAGCAAGAATTTATCTAAATCAAAACGTTTATAAAAATTATTTTCAACTATGTCAGTCGGTTTAGTTAAATAATAACACTTTTGAACATGTATTAGTTACTAACTTATATTTAAAAAAACAACTATTTTCAATGTAGTTTGTACTCTTTTCAATGTAGTTATCATTCTACTATTTATTGCTATCATAACAGTAACAAACAAATAAGAAAGAATTCTTATGACAAATCTCTTTCCAAGAATCATGGAATAGTCGATGAAGCTTTTCTCTTGCTCGCTTGAAAGCCAAATAATATACATAAGCACACGATTTGTATGAAATATGTAACGCAATATCTGCTGACATCTGGATGTCTACCAGAAAATATATTGCAGTATAAATAGTCGTTTATGTTGGGACACGCAGGTTTGCTCAGAAATGACAAACAGTTTGTAACTTATCTACAAATATAAGCTTGTCTGTTCTGCTAAAATCTTTTGACATGATCCCGTTGATAAGCTTTTATGATTGATAGGATCCTGGAAAAATTTTTGTTATTAAAAATTATTACTTAAGAAAATTGAATCAAAATTATAAAATGCTGATAAATTCATAAAGTGTTAAAATTGCCAGGAATAGTTTATTCACCAACTTTACTTTCCCCCGTTACCTTTATATAAAATTTGTAGTTGTTTAAAATAATTATAAAACCCCGTAACAATATTAAAATTTTTGGAAATAATATATTCGGCAGTATAAAAAAAAATAATTTTCTTCCTTTTTTTAGGGAAAGGAGTTTTCAATTCTATTCTGCTTGTGAATATGTTTAAAATACAATATGCCTTAAAAATTGAGAATGTTAAAAATCATTGATATTTTATCCTGTTAAAATAAACTATGGTGTACGTCGTAATTTACTGTAATGATTGCTGATTGGTTTGATTTAATGATGCAAAAGTCATTTTAAAAGTATTACATTTTATTAAATAATTTTTTTAATTAAATAATTTTCAGGAAAAAAGTATTCTTTAAAAAAAACTTATTATTTGTTTTATTTGTAAGGATTTTGAATTTATTTTCAATAGCTTAAATAAATGTTATTTCTATTTTACAAGCAAACTATTTGAGGTCTAACACATTTATAATAGTTCAAAGGATTCATATTAGTTTCTGTTGTAAGTACTACACTGTGCTAAATATTCTCTCTAGAACTTAAGTAATGAAGAAAAATCTTTCATTGTAACTCTCAATAAAAAGGCGGAAATTTAATTTTGCAGCAATTTAAGATAGCAAGAATCTATTCACAAAATACATATAATATTTAACATTATTATTTGGGTTATTTTCACTGTCAAAAGATGCAAAATATACCCAATTTCATCAATATATTCTTCAAATAGAAATAATTGCATAAAATTGTTTAGATCATTTTTTTGTTATTCACATATTTTTGTAAGAATAAAATGATGGTTTAATATTTGCCTTTTCAAGTAACAATAAAGGAAAAAATATATTTTGGAGGTTTGTTGAATATAGTTTAGGGCTTTCAAAATAAAGGGATTTGATTCGAAATTCGACAAGAAATATCGAACGAAAAAGTTTCCGTTTCTATACTGAGAATGGACACTATAACTCCGCATACCGGAAAGTCCTTCTTTTGGGCTCGTGGAAGCAGATGCGAATTCCCAAAATTCCATTCTAGGGAGTTCGTTTCAAATTTTGTGAGCGCTATGTGAACTTTGTGTACCAGATTCTCGTGGCTGCAGTGTTAAACTTTGAGTAACGTTTAATATGCAAAATATTTGAATATGAAAATAACATGTTTTAAGCAATGAATAGTTTTCTCTTACTTTTGTTTAATAATGAGATATATTACATATGATTCTTTTTTTTCAACTTTACAATAATAAGCATGTGAAATATACTAGAAAAATTAAACCTTAGTAAGTTAATAAGTATTTTTAAAAACATCTTAATTAAATGCTATATTTCTCGATATTAAAAATTTTTCAGGTTGAAATGTATATGTACTTTGTAAATTTACAACATGATGCGTTTCCCACTTTAAATATTTGTTTTACATCTTTTTATTATTATTTTTTTGCTATAAAGTATATGTTAAAATATATGTATAATGCTGAACTCGTGATCCAGTGGTAACGTGCTCAACTAGCTTGGAGAAGGTTTCTGGTTCAAATCAGCTGGAGGCGTTCGTTACAGTGCTTTTGAGGATCGGTGGCTGTTGTGACATCAAGTCTAGCATAAATAACAAGCTGCCTGGTGAGATTCTTCTGGGTAAGATATGTTATTGTAGGGCAATTATGCCTAAAAGTGCCCTACGGGAGACAATGTCTTCCCAGTTGGTGGGCTGTTTGAGGCATATATGCAAGGAACACGAGATCCACTGATGTTCAACAATGCAAGATAATTTGTGGATTTGTACATTTCTGTAGTAGAATTAATATAGAACTCTCATGAACAATTCTTATAGAAAATTCTAAGTTTTAATTAAAGGTATGACTTAAATTAGTTTCCCTTATAAAAGAAAATAACACAAAATAAAACGAGGGAAATTTTCTGACTTTCTACCTTAGTTTATCATTAATATATTGATTTAAACGTTTCTGCTTTTTACTTGATTAAGGTTAATTATACTCGCAAATTATTTTCCCTTTCGAACTTCCGATTGAAGTTAATTAAAAGATTTTCAATAATTGCAAACAAATTGTTTGCTTTCGTTCTGCATACCATAATTAGTTTGTTCTTTTTAACCTTTATATACCAATTTGTGCATACATTTTAAATTCCTCAGTTATTTAAGAGGCAAAAATGTAGAAATTCAGAAGATTAATTACAATGCATAAATAATTGAATTAAGTTGTTTTGAAAACTTTTATGTGTTTTAAAACTCTTCATTTAACTAGTAACTTCGAATTATTTAAAGTGAATAACTCTTAAAGGGATTTGTTATTTGACGAACTAAATACACAGAACACCTTAATTGCACGGGGAATTTCTATTCCATTAGCAATTAGATTCTTCTGATACAGCTGTTTAGAAGGATAAGAAGGTTAAGCGAGTTCATTTCAGAATATAAATTTATTCACTATCACTTCAGTCTTTTCATTAAATTTACTTACTTTAAAATATGCATTATTGAAAATGTAAATAGTCTCAAAATTAAAAATACCATTCAATTCTAGGAAAACATTCAAGATGTTAATGTAATTGCTTTTGATAAATGTGGTTAATAGTATTTAGTTTTTTAAGAAGAATTCTTTTATAAAATACATAAAAGAGCAATGCTATTTAATTTATGAGTAATACTTTTCTAAATGTATTTCAAATAGTTGAACAAGAAGTTTTACTTCTTAATAATGTTTTTTACAATTTATGATTGGGAGCTATACTCAACTATTGTGTGCTTTTACAAAAATAGGATGGGATTCTAAAAATGTCTTTTAACTAACAATATAACTTCTACATAAAAAATGAATATATTTCAAAAAATTATCATTACTATGATAAATAATAGCACTTTTTAAAAATATGCAAATGAATTTTATTTAATGAGATAATTATTTTGATGACCAAAAAAATTAATCTGAATCTCTGAAGAATAACAATACTTTATTATGAAAATTAATATGTACATTTATTTTATTTTATATTTGATACCATATAAATCTTTACATATAATATAATTAAAATTAACATGATTGCTTTGGATAATATCAAACCATATTTCTAGCAAGAGGTGGTGGGGCACACTTATGTCAAATAACATCTTTAAGAAATTCATTTGAGTTCTATTAAAATTATTAGGAATACTTAAGTCTCTAATTGAGAATTATTAATTGTAATGTCATTTCAATACAAATTAGCAATATAGTTTAACATGACAAGCTATTAAATAAATGCATTTAATAAAGTTGTTGCTGAGTAAATGGAATTAAATTTAGGGTAAATGGGAAGGGTTATATTATGTCGAGAGATAATGGAATGGTTATATTATGAAAGAAATATGATCGCAATTGTTAATCTGCATAATAAAATAATATACACTCTTAAAAAAACTATTTTTCATTTTTTAGCTGTAAAATTTGACTAATATTTATTTTATAAATTTTTTATGAGCTGTTTTTAAATAACATGAGTATAAACTGGCGTAATAAAATTCTAACACCAAGAAGGACTTGTGCTGGATAGTAAACGAAATTTAGAAGTCATGTTTGCGCATCTGAAACATACAGACTAGACAGTCCCGACAAATAAGAGTGACACTAGACGCACTACTATGAACATGAAAATCACATTTACTTTAAATACGTGATGTAAACTTTGTGAGGATATAAACTTTGTTAAGGAGACGAAGATGGCAGTATCAACAGCTTTTAAAAGTTGAACGACGCCTGCTACGAGAAAGTGTATTTTCGTTTCGGAATATTACAGAAAGTCTTAGCAAAGATCACTGGAAGATATTATTTCAAAAAGATAGGAGTCCAGTCTCACATATGTGCCATTATTGAGAGGGACGAAAGCCTTATTCGCTGCATCGTATTGCATCTGCAACAGAACTTCGAGCTTCTGCTATAACTAGAAGGACACTACTACTACTACACCACATCACTGCACCTAGAGCTGAGTTGCTCCTTTACAGTCTGAGAATGATGTGGATGAGAAGAAGCCTGGTCTCTGTGAGCTCTACGGTCATATGAGACCGGGGCCTACGGCTTAAAGTGGATCCCGAACCACTACAAATATCCATGAAACCTTCGGGATTCGAACTCGAAACCTGTGGTACTGAGTGCCAGAGCGCTAGCCACTCGACCATCAGGCGCATATTAGAAGGACACAATGAACGATAAGAAATCGATTATTAGACGGATAGCTCTGAGCCAGAAACTCTGCTGCTTTCATGACACTAACTCTAAATGACCACCTTCTGTAGTGTCAAGTTAGAGATCACTAGAGGCAGAATGGAGATCTGATATGTTCTCAGAGAGCTATTTCTGTCTTGCCACTAGTGAAGGCCATATGTTGGTTAAAAGAAAGACCAGGTGAGCGCTTGGAGCCAATCTACTTGCATTGTAGATACATTAGATCTATACGAGGAATTATGGTCTGTGAAGAAAGTTACTATAACAGCAGAAGAACTCACGTCGTTGTCCCATGCATTTTGGCAGCAAATTTACACGTCAGGTTGGGGATTGAAATGGTTTTGTTGTCATGTTTAATTATTATTACTAGATGGCGTTTTCCAAGTGGATAATGCTCATCCCCATACTGTTGCTATCTCCTAACATAATCTACAAAGTGTCTGCATGTTGCCTTAACCAGATATTTCCCCCATCAAGCACGCATGAGACATTATTGAATGACAAATCCAGGGTCATCCACAAACAGCACGGACCGTTGTCGATTTGACTTATCAAGTGCAGTAGACAAAACTCCGTATCACGAATGACATACGGCATCTGTACGACACAATGCATGTGTGTTTGCATGTTTGCATTCAAAATCGTGGAGACCACAGCGGTTCTAAATGTGCTCCCATTCCATATTTGAAATGGCTCTCCTTACTCATACTTTAAGCTGTGACCTTTAAAATTTAATTAAATAAATGTTACCTTGGCAAATGCTTTGCTTAGATTTTATTTCCTTAAGCTAATTTCTTTTTTTGTGTTCGAATTTAATTTTCTATCAGTGCATAATATAGTCTTAAAATTGAAATTAAAATTTTATTATAATTATTTCAAATTATATCTTTTAATGATTCTAAGTTTTAAATTTTGAAGTACTCTTTTGTTGATTTACAGCATATTTATTTTTATTATAATAAATAAATTAATTGCAAGGTAATAAATACATTTGATTTAATGTAAAAAAAATTTGATTTAATATAAAAATAAATTACAATTTTTCATGACAATTATAATTTTAGTATGTGGCTTCATCTACATTAGACTTCTTCATTATTATCGTTCTGAATACGAAATCACGAATTGAATATAGCATTATGAACAGAATGCAATTTATTGAATAAAAAAATTTCTTTTTTTGAATTAGTTTTACAATAGCCAATAAAATCATCAATATTGAATAAAAAGCATTTTGAGAAAAAGATTCAGATATTTACTATTTAAAAATAGTGCAAAAAGGTTTAAGAAAAGCGCTTTAGAAAATTGTGTTGAAAATGTATTTTCTTTGTTCTTAGATGAAATTCTTTTATTTTTTTTCATTTTACTCGTTTTCCATTTACGTATAGTAAGTATCACTTGTATATTGACATAGGAGCATCGCTAAAGAGTTTTCTACTGTGTACTTAAGGGTAGATCCTATTTCATTGAAATAACAATAGTTTGAGTGATTAACATTTATCGTCGATTTCTTTTTCTGAACAAGCAAAATGGTATTAGAACATGTTCCTGTTACAGATCTTAATGCATCTTTGTTAAAAGATAAGTTAAGTCTTAGCTATAAATAAAGATAGATTTTTTTGTTTCCTTTCTATGATATTACAATAAAAACTTGATAAAATATGTAATAGTAACTTTTTATAAAAATGTTGCAGTGTATGTGAAATGTAATGCTGAATCAGGTTGTGGTATGAAAAGTGGATCTTCTATCATTTTTTGTCTTTGAGTACATGGCCGAAAAATGGTTTTAAAAACGTCTGCAACTTTTGAAAATAAAAACTGTGAAATGAAATTTTGAGATAGCCATAGACATGAATATTGGATTAGATATGAATAATCATTTATCTGATGAATTGTAATGGCAAGAAATTGGGCAAAAAGTTGAGGGCCATAGATAATATTATGCAGAAAGAGGGTTTAATGCGAGCTTTTTTGTAATTACCTGATCTTGGAAAGAATTTATAAGCACAAAATTAGTTTCTAGAAGGAAGAGCAAAGGGATACCTAGAGGACAACTGTCGCAAATAACCACTATTTACAATTGATTGAAAGGAGGCATATAATCTTTTTTAGATCAGATCTTTTTTAGTAACAACAACTGGAAGGACTTGTGCCCAGATGAAGTGTGTGCAAAAGACTTCAGGGAGAAATGTTGTATGGAAGAGGTCAAACGTTGTATGCATTCCTCACACCATACCAAAGAAATGAAAGTTTTAATCGGGTAGAAACTCATGTTAATTGAGTACAAGTCAGTGGTAGTATGGTAGTGGTAGTGGTAGTATGATCTCTTTATTGATAAATCTAGAATTTTGTATGTAATGTGACTTAAGAAGATTGTTGGCTTGGCGGGAACTAGGAACTTGCTATTATAGCAGTTATATCCATGAAAGAGACAGATTTGGAGCGGCTTGTGTATATGTGTGGAAAGATAGAACTCTTTGTATGGCATCACTGACTCTCAAATTACGACCGATTAAAATTATTTTGAAAAAAAAAAAAAAAAAAATAAAATCTTTTATAAAAAAAAAAAATATTTGTTCCTCAAGCCGTAAACCTTATCAATATTATGTTCATTGCATAATATGAAGCACTGTAAAACTAATTTTCAAACATTAAAAGTGTTATTATTAAGGGTGTTCGGTATCTTCTATACTTACAATGTTAAAATGGCAATTTTTGATACACCTTTTCTGAGAAAGTATTGTAGTTAGAACTTTGAAGTTTTTTTAATACATAATATACATTTTCTAGATTATACTGAAGTTTTTTTTAAAAAAAATTAAGAAACTATAAAATTAAAAATTAAAAATATTTAAACTGTAAGCATCTTTGAAATTCTAAAAAATGTAATTTTTTGTAATTAAAACTTGCATAAAATAAATAATTTTTCTTTTAGTATAATCTGCATTACGTGAGATACATATAGACATATATATATATATATATATATCTCAGTTTAATAGAAAAGGTATATCACAGCTTGAAAACTTGTCAAAAATTTGGATTTAAAGTAAAAAACGGTTTATAATAAAATATAATATCAATTTCATATCTATCATTTTTCTTATTATTTAATACATTATCGTCTTTCCTTATTTTTTTTTAACCTTTTTTTTTTCCCCTTACGTCTCTAAAAAATATTATTTTTTGCTCTGAGCTATTTCTCTTCATTGAGGAGTTCGAGAGCAATGATAGTCTGATACTGTGACTCTACATCCAATTCTAATAAACATTTTTTGCATGTGAGGGAATTTTTGTATTTAAATGCCTTATAATGTGTTAGTGACGTGTTAAATTTTATACAACATGGATAATTAAGAAATTTCAATCCTAAATTAATAGTAAAGCCACAATGAAATCACAAATTCTTTTCACACAGTGAAAATCTACTTTCACATTATTTGCATCCAACATACATGAAAAAAAACCCCTCCTGAGATTATTTAAAAAGTAATTATAATATTTTCTGAAAATTCTTCATGAAAATGCCCCTAACTTTAATTTAAATGTGATATTTTTCTTTCTGAAGCACATTTACTTTCATCTGCACAGAAATTTTAATGATGATTTGAACAGGATTACTTTGCCATGTCTTTTTCTTGACATTTTAAAAGAGGCATAGCTTAAAATATATAGTTATAAGCTAAACAGAATTAATGACAAAAATTGCTAAGTAATCAAGATAGCAGAACAAATAACACACAATTTATAATAATACAAATAACTAATATAAGTAAAATAAGATTTCAATATAATATGTTTATTTTAACAGTGTATGTAAATCTCAGTAAACAAATTCTTCAGCTGCAGCTACAATAAATATAAAATCTAGAAGAAACAAGGAAAATGTATTCTGAGACTTTGCATGTGTTATTCTGAAACTTCTCTTAATTTTCACAAAATGATCTGTCAAAAAATGGGTGTGGTTAGTTATATGACAATTTGTTTACATTTTAAAAAATAAATTTTAATACACTTCTAATGGAAATTTGCCAAATGTAATACTTCGTTTAAGAGGTAATGAATTGAAGATGATTTTCCATCAATAATCCCAAAATCGTTTTTTTCCCTTCAAGGTACTGAACCCCATAAGTTCGAGTTCTAATAGGTAATACAGACATGATACAATATATAGTAACGATAAAGCATTTAAGAAGCAAAAACTATCATTATGTGGAATTAAAATCTCAAAAATTTATTAATTTTTTTATGGCAGGGGAACAGAACTGTCTTCTCGGCCTTGTGAAGACACTGATCCTGATGGCTACTTTGTAATGGATAACACTACTTCAGTGTATCAACATTTTCTACCTCAAATGTGGTGGAGAGGCGTAATGCTTTTCAGGAGAATCTTTCGAGGTAACTTGCCTACATTCTCATGTCATATCAGAGAATGCGCTCTGAATTTTATCAGGCAATCTGCCATTTGAGTTTTGATAACCTGAGTCTTCTTCCTTTTCAAGCCATTGCTTGTACTACTGTGCCCAAACAGTAAGACCAATTTTTATTTTTTTCAAAATCTTTTTATTTATTCTTCCAAATTCATTTCATCACCTTCAAAGTAATCCCCTCCGGACACAATGCACTTATGCCAACGTTTTTTCCAATCCTCAATGCAATGTGAAAAATCATTGGTCTGGATGGCCTTCAAAGCGCGTGCCGATTCACGTTGAATCTCTTCAATCCACTCAAAACGGTGTCCCCGGAGTGGTCTTTTGAGGTTAGGGAATAGCCAGAAGTCGCACGGTGCTAAATAAGGTGAATACGGGGGATGTGGAACGATATGGGTTTCATTTTTGACGAAAAAGTCACGAAAAATCAATACAATGTGAGCTGGTGCATTATCGTGATGCAAAAACGATATGCCCGGGAAATTTAAAATGAAAATTGGTTTTACTTTTTGGGCACAGTAGTAGTTGAAGGCTTGTAATTGAAGTCACTCATAGAATCGAACCTCCATTCTATCTAATGCTTACTGCCATTGAGACACAACTAGAGAATCTGATAGATATATTATTATATGTAATTTAAGAAAGTGAATAAAAGTATTTAATACCGAAATAAGGGGCTTTTCTTTAATGCTTAATTTAATGAAAGTTTTGAGGCTGAGTTAGTGTTCCAATCAACAAAAAAATTCTTCATACTAGTAAATATGAGAAGTAGTAGAAAAATAAGGTTCCAGGAGCACTAAATAAAAAATTTCTATTTACCACTTCCCCTGACAGAGACCTGGCTACTATCAATAGAGTTTGTTACGCTAATGCTAGAAGAAGCTACTTTAAGACTGCCAATAGAGAAACTACTTAGAGAAAGTGATGCTTCTGAGCTGCAATAGAGGAAACCTTTTCTTGATTTGGAATTCTCTCGAGAAAGAAATTTTTCTTGACAGTCAGGGTAGAAAGTAGAGAAAAAAGAAAAATATTTTGTTTCTCTTCTTCTACTTAAAATACAATGCGTGTAATTTCGTAGCGAGGAGGGAACGAAATGAAACTTTTATTTCTGTTATACCATGTCTTTATTTTATCCTAAAATGGAGTTAAGACGAGAAAAGAATGTATTAAAAATATACCATGCGGTTTATCTTTTGAGTTAAAAATGTAATATTCTGAAAATGTTACTCATCGTATTATCTAAATAATACAAAAGGAGCAACTGAAAATCGCAATTCTATATAAATTTAATTATAATTTATGTGTAATGAGTTTTTGGAGAATGAAATAAATATAGAACTATAGAGGAAAATGAAATTGCTTATTAAAACCGTGGAAGAAACTATTTTATATGATATGATTATAGATACTTTTTAAAATTAATTTTTATACCAGAATATTTTATTGAAACTTGCCTAATTGAAAGAAAGCTAATTATTGATAACTTCTTAATTAACCTTTTTTGCAAAGGATGATAAATACCATCTAATAAACAAAAGAAGAAAAAAAATCAAAATAGTACATAGTTTCGTAAATAATTATAAATTCATGTTAAGACAAGTGAAGACATTTAAACATGCTTTAATGTTTTCAAACTCAATAACAGAAAAGTTAGTGTTTTTGAAAATGCTTATTTTTATTTTTAAAACCAATTAAAATTGATAGCAACGTGAAAACCTAATGAAATGAAATGAAATATTATGTTTTCATGATTCCCTTCTAATAGTTATAAAATATAAATCTCTTTTAAAAAATCAACTTAGGTGATTAACTCTAGAAACAATATAGCAGCACAATGAGCAAGGCTACTAAGCACAAAGGGTGTGGCAAAACTTTAAAAGTTGTATTATTAGCAATGCTGTGTGCAGAATTGGACATTTTATTAATTAACATAACATTACTGCAAACCACAATGTGGTAATTTAGACAATTAGAATTTAACAGCAATATCAAAAGCGCATATTTATTTGTTATAGTTATCATTTTTTCATCACCATTACAACCATCACCGCATTTGTTAATTTTTTTATCACTTTTATTTGCTTACGATTCAAAACATGTATTTTACGAGGCATCATCTACAATTTTTTGTATTACTTACTTACTATATATGCATTATATTTGCACTTTAAAGGGTTTATAAGTGTTTATCGTATTCGATATTTATTTGCTTATGTAAAAACGATATAATTAAAAATAGTCAAAATAAAATACTACAAGAGACTTTTATAGATGGCAGTAAATTTATACCAGTAATATTACAATTGAAAAACCTTTTTGAGTCAGAAGAAGAAATTATTATATACATACTACATATTCTATACGATAATATTTAAAGATCGTACGCTGTATACATAAATTAAAGTTAACAGATTATCTCCCTGCCTTCTATTTTGTAAAAAATGAATTTTATTATTGATATACAATTCCTTTTCTAACTAAATAAATAAAAAAAAATTAAAAATTATATTTTTTTATACAAAGGAAATTAAATCATTCATACAAATAACTTTTATTAATTATGTAACTTTATTATTTTCCTATTACAAATCGCAAATATAATTCCTTCTTCAAAATATTTCTTCGTCAACCAATACTTCCCTTTGAAATTATTTAGTAACATATATTATTATTTAAACTAGCCATCCGATTATATTTCATAAAACTTAAAATAACTATTTGATAAAAGTTTTAATATCATTATTGATGGCGAAAGATGAAAAAAAAAATGTTTTGATAATATTATAAAAGAAAAAGCCACATTTTGAACATTTTTTTACAGTAGTTTTAAGAAATTATTTTATAAGCTTCAATTTGTGGAAATTCAACTCAATGGAGAATTAAAAATGTAACAGTCAGTATCATATATCTTACAACATCTTTAGCTTATTTAATTTTCTTCCAATGGAACAATGCACGATATTTACTTAGGTTGCTCATAAATTCAGGGAAGTCTATTACCTTTCACGGCATAAAGTAAACAGGCTCACAATAAATAATCATTACTTTAATGTGTCCCATGGGATGACAGACTAATGCACAGTAGACGCTACAGGATGGTAGAGAAAATAAGAAGTAATATCAAACCCTTCCTGTAAGTTGTCTCTGAAGTATTCGCTAGGTAGACAGCTTACGGATTAGGACTAATCCTAATGAACAGGTAAAAGATCATGGGAGAAACACAGTGGCAATCAATTGATTAAGTATATGTATACATATATTTATAATTAATTTGTTACCTCTAATACTTTTGTCTCTAATTTATTCTTGCAAATGATTAAACATGGTATCTTTAATGCTCCTGAAGACAATTTTTCAAACAGAGATATATAAAAGTATACAACCCAAGAGGAAGTTAGAAATTTGTTCACTCAATAAATTGTAAAAGAAAAAAATCACAAATTTAACTATTATTTTAGAAATAATAGTTAAATTTATGACAATAAATAAAATACTATAATAATATACATTTGTGATAATAAATAAAACTATTATTTTAGAAATATAAATAGAAATTTTTGCCATTCTATTTATATTTTTGCCATTTATTTTCTCCATTTCTACATTTTAAACAACATAAATTTTAATTCAATTACCTGAATACTTTCGTATTAATAATACATATTTTTATATGAAAAATATATTTATCAAATTTATTATTATATTTATTTTATATTTATCAAATTTGTCTAGGATATTTTATATTTGTGTTTTCATCTATGCAACGGATAGTTCTTCAATATCTTCATATTATTTTACATTGCTTCCTATTATTTATCCATTGCAATTTTCATATTATTTATCCATTACATCTTTTGTACATTTACATCTACATTTTTTTATACATTACATTCATTACAAAATTTTGTATTGTGTTTGTGTGATGTTATAATGTTATTAGAAACTGATTTAATCGATTTATTTAATTATATATATATATATATATATATTTAACAAGTTTTACATTTTTTGAAGTTGTGGCAGTTAATATAACCTATAATACGAGTTTGGGGAATACCAAAAAATTTTTAATGAAATATTTCATTTGGATATTCTGCTATTATTTTCATTTGTTCATTTTATTGTTATAATATATAGATGCAATTTTATAACTTGTAGAAAATGTACATTTAGAACATGCAAATGACAGAGTTCAAGTTTCAAATGTGCTTTTTGTGTCATTTATTGTGAATACAATAACCTTATCTGACCTTATCTTACTTAACCTTATCTATACCTTATCTGTCTTTGAAAATATTAAAAATGGTTAAACTTGAAAATAAACGCCCAAAAATATTATTATCAGCTGCTTTAAAACCCTTAGGGAATAAAAAGTGTTTACAGATAAATAGAGAATTATTAGAAAAAGAAAAGGATTTGAATATTTCAAACTATTGTAGATTTAATTCTTATAACATTTTCTTAAAGTATGATATTTTTAAAAATATGAAATCATGAATATAGCAAATTCAAATATTATGACTTACTATTGAGATTATATTGAAACTTTATAAAATAATTTTAAGGCTTGAAAGAGGTTTCCTTGGTTATTTAAGGTTATTCTATAAACATTTGAACACGTTTATATCTTTTATGTTAATTTAAGTTAAAATTCATCTACAATTTTCTTTCTCATTTTAAACTAAAAGCTATTCATAAACCCTTGGTATGAAGTAAACTTTACTAGCTGGAAAAATATGATTTGATTTATTTATTTTCTTTTTAATATTGAAGTAGTTTTCAAATATGTAAATAATTCGAAGAATTTAATTTTATAGGATTGTAAATTTTGTAAATTTTAACTCAAGGACATCGAATCTAACATAAATCAAAATTATTTGATTAGTTTTATAAATAGAAATGAAAAATAATTAATTCGCTTTGTGAGATCTCAACAATGACAATATTTCAAACATTCTTAAGATTACTTGTCTTGGAGAGGCATGAATGTGTCTCAAATGACTAAAAATAGTTCCGAAAAATATTTCTTCCGAATTGTCTAAATTAATTTCCCTCTGCGAAATTCAATGGTGCGTTGGCTGATGATAAACCACCACATGCTCTGGAAGGATTTCAACTTTTCACAGGTAACAATTTATATAACCCAAATACAAAAGATTGAATAAAGGTTATAAAGGAAAGATGAAGAAGCACACTGAAAGGAAAGAATGCACTTGACAAATTAAATCTCCTAAAGATGATTAATAATTTCCGCAACCATTTTCTATCTTGGCGAGTCTTTCTCCCAGTAATTCTTCCCTATTCCTTTTGTTTCGACTTCTTTTGGAAACTTTTGCAACAGGATTCATGTTACACATAGCGACAGAAGCCAGATCTGAACCATTCCAAAACGACCAGCCTGTCCTCATTAGTGGTCATATGTCGGATTCCTTCAAGCAAGTCCTTTCCTGGATGTAGGATTACAGACGAAGATAAAAGGAAACAAAATTCCACCTCCTAGTCATTAAATGGGCTAACTTGAAGGAGAGAATTTCCTTTAGTGGATTCGGATTTGAGGAAGCTCTTTGTTTTCTAGAGATTACTTTGAAAAGAAACATCATTATCCAAACCTTCTTTTTAGCAGACAGAATCTTCCTGAGATTTCAACTAATTCTTTTTAAGTAAGTCAACTAGTTTTTGGTCAAAATTATTCTTTTTTATTTCTAATAGACTGCATATGAATCCTCCCTCACATTTTAAGCTGCTTAAATAAGGCTCTTAAATAAAAGCTCTAGGTTAAAAGAAAAGGGGGAAAAGTTTCACATAAAACAGCTTTATTAACCTGTAAATTGTAACTTTCATAATTCGCTAATTAATTTAACCTAAAAAAAATCGCCATTTGACTTTATTGCTGGAAGATTACAGAAAAATAATTTTTATGAATTAAAATTATAAGAATCATAAAAACACATGACTAATAATTATTATTATTCTTAAAAATGTGTACTAATTCTTTTAATTCCGTTACGAAACATAATTCTGAATTAAAGGATTTTTTTTTTGTAATCAAAATTTAATATGATGGCATAATTAAAAATCATTCTTATGTTTGTTTATTGACATATATTAAGTAACATTACTCAAATTTCTTGATTTTCTCTTATAAATGATGGATTATTTTAAAACTACCAACTATTTAAGCATCATGAAAATTAACACAAATTTAAAATATAAAAACTACTATAGTATGCTAGTTTTATTTGATTACACCTTTAACGCGTGACAGAATTTTTAATCAAAAGAAAACACGTTTGTTAATTAATTCAGTAATTGCATGATTTATAATAAAATCTTTTTCTGTTAAAAGAACGGAAAGAGATTGATTAGAATGTTAGAAATTATTTTCTCTCGTAGAAGACAAATATATTAAAAATTTATAATTTGTTTATATCTGTTTTCTGAGTAATGTTCAACACCATTGACTAACACACAGAATTAAGCACTTATTCAGTAGACATAGCACACATTTATTGATAAGATACTGTTTCGTAATGGAATTAAAATAATTAGTATATATATTTAATAATAATAATAATTATTAGTCATGTGTTTTTGTGATTGTTATAACTTTCTTTTACATCATTTTGATTATTCCTTCTTTGAAAATGAATCATTAAGATTGAAAAATGTAAATACATACGAAAAAAAATGTATATTTATATTTAGTAACAATAGGTAATTTTTTTCGTTAAAAATATAAATATATTTATTAAAATTTAAACAAGATTTCAAAAGTATATTTTTAGTAAATGTGGGCCTAAACAATTTTAGAAATTTATATTTATGATAGCTATTTGAATGATTAAGGATTCTCGAACTTTTCAAATGACTTTTAATTTCCTATTTAATAATATTTATTAGCACTATTCCCTATAATTCGATATCCTAAGACTACGTAAAAAAAATCAATTAAACAAATGTTTCCTTACTCTTTGTTTTTAAAACAAATTAGATTTACTTAGAAAATTAAGAATAATTATATTTATTATATATTATTATTTTATTCTAAATAAAATGCTAACTTACATATAATTTGTTACGTTAAAGTTTGTGAAAGCTCAACTGGAAGTCAATTAAACAATTAATGATCATTAATTGTTTGAGGCATCCTATGTGGAACATGAGGTCCCTGATGTAAAAGAAAAATAGTTAGTTCAAATCTTTAAACTTCTTTTGTTAGTTAACGATATGTCGATACTATTGATGGCTAGAGTGCTGGAGAATGAAGGATTGTAACCCTTCCTTTCGTAAATCTGGCAACAACTTTTACATAAAGTTAACAGCGACCTCTTTATACTGACTAACTCCAGCAGTAGTGGCCAGGACTTGCTCTGTTTGGTTGAATGTTTCACATTTCCTTTTGTTTTGTAATTAGCTTTTGATGTTTGTAGGTATGTAGCCACACTTAAAACTTGTTGCATAAACTGAACCTATCATTTGTAACCTTTTCTCCCCTTTCCCACTTAATACTGTGGAAGTTAGTCAGTATAAAGAGGGCGCTGCTGATGCCCTGCAGTACTTGTCGCCAGATTTAAGAAAAAAGTGGTTACAGGTTCAAATTTGCTAGCAGCGAGAGTTCCCTTCTGTGCTTTACGAAACAAGGAAACTTGGTGAAAATTATGACAGAATGTATGAGCTAATGAATCGATTATCTGATTACTTAGAGGAGTTTTCCAGTTTTTCTACATTAATGCACGCATATGTTGATCAGTTATTTCTGAATGATCTCTACACATCATTAATTGTTTGAGGCATCCTATGTGAAACATGAGGTCTCGATATAAAAGAAAAATAGTTAGTTGAAATCTTTAAATTGCTTTTGTCAGTTAACGATATGTGAGTCGATATTATTTAAGTACTAAAAAAAATCTTTACTATAGAGTCAAATAATAATATTCTGAATTAAAAAATCATTTTCGATTTTCAATATTGAAAATGTACCATATTTAATAGAATCAGATAATGCACACAGCAGACATACACACATATTATTATGTTACACATCACATATTATTCAGTATGCACGTACACACAACATAGATAAGAAGGTTTTTTTAAATTATAAAGTATGCCAAAAAAAAAAAAGATGCAATTCTATATAATTTATTAAATACACCACTGGTAAAATTTCGTACATTTAAGTATGATTTATAAACAGTGAAAAAAAATTTGGTGATGTCATTACTAGATCATGCAATTTGAAATAAAAAATTAAGTTCATTCATTTTCATTCTGCGGTATACAAACATTATTCATTCTGCGGTATACTTGTGCCTTCGCTTTCTTACAAATTGCACCTCATTCATAATAAAAAAAAAATCGAAGCAAAAATATTTTTAAGTATGTAATCAAATAAAGTTGCATGCCAAACCTCTTTTGCGGTTCTTTTTACCATACCATATTTCCATAAAAATCTATAAAAGAAAATGTTCCTTTACTTTATCTTGTTGAAGGCTAAAATGGAAGAATAAGTACTCTTGAATTTTTCTAAAGATTAAAAATGTTATAACTTACCATCGAAAGAAAGGCGAATGTTTTAAAAAAATACTTTGCACAGTATAAAAATAAATGAAAGCAGATTTTTCCTTTCCTCTTAAGCACTTAAAAATAATAAATAGGAACCCTTTCTTCATCATTTATTTGCAAGCAAATCTTAAATGATTGAGAGTGTTTGCACGATGTTTTTATGTGGCTTAAAAGTTATTTTTAAGATTCATAAAAGCGAGAATTCAATAGATCGGTTGTTTCCTGGCTCGTTTCAGAGTTTAACAAATTACTGCATACCTAAAATAATGATTAATATGAAATGAATACTAAATGAAAATAAATGATTGAATTATAAATTTTTGATTAGGTTCTTGCTTCCCATTTTCTTTTGATTTAACATTTTAGAAAATAGTCTATTTACTTATGTTTTTCTATTTATTCTTAATTAAGAAAGGTAAAAAAAATTTTGAGGTGATAGGTGTTTTCTAATAATTTTAATAATGTGTTTTTAAAAACTATATTATTAAAAAATATCTATCGTACTTTGATTAACTTATACCATTCTGTGTTTAGGGGTCTGACAGGGGCAAACAGGATATGTATCAATCTGGACTTATTCAAAAGTGGATGTACATCGACGGGCCACTGTATATAAAAACGTCAATTCATATACAAAAATTATTCATCAAACATTGAATTCAATTTAATTCATATAAATTCATCAAACCTCAATTCACATTAAAAAAATTTGTCCTAAAGAACTAACTTTTAATTTAAGTTAGTAAGTTTAGTTGGGGCCTAATGGGTGAGTGACTAGTACTCGGTGCTACAGGTTTCGGGTTCGAGTCCCGGTGTTTCCATGGATGTTAATAGTGAGTCGCAATCCGCTTTAAACCATGGGACCTGGTCAAATATGACTGTAGATAGTTGGACTGACAACCCTACCCCGTAAAAAAAAGAAAACACATCTTCTGTTTCGCAATATGCCTGTAGGTAGATGGCCTTGGCCCACCGTGGGGCTGTTGCACTACTGATGACGATGATACTGTGTTTAAATTCAATAAAAATTAAAAAAAAATATTTTTGTCATTATTTTTCAAAATTTACTTTCTCATTGAAAGGAAACAAGTCACTAAAAAAGAAATTCAATTTTATAATTATCAAGATCCTAATGTCACGAATTTCACAAAATTACTTTTCTAAAATGTTTATTATTCTCAGAATGATAAACACTTTGCAATGCGGAGACAATTTTGTTTGTCTCGATGATGAAAAAGTATTTTTGAAGATGTTAATTAAAATGATTAATTTAAAATGATTGTTTAATGTTCAACAAATGTTATTTGAACCTTTGCATGAAAGATTGTTTTTTAAGGATATTAAAACAAAAAGTACACCTTAAATGAATTTCATAAAATTTGTTTAATATTGAAACAAAATGAACATTTTAAAAATAAACACAAATAATTTGAAAGTTAGTGATTTTTCTTATTTAATTCATCAGAAATGCTTTAAATTTAACTTTATATACAATTAAAGATAATTTTTTCAAGGTTTATTCTCCTTGGATACAAAGGAGAGATTAGAGTATTTATAACAAGTATTTTATTCTTAAATGCCTTTTGGTTGAGGCTACATTTCTAGTCTTTTAATAAAAGTAGTGTAATGTGTGATTTAGTAGTAGTAATGTAAAATAGTGAATTTTAAAAGCCAATTAAATAACATGGTAAACATAATTCTATTTTTTGCTTAATTGCTACGTATTCAATGAAAAAATGTGTGAATTTTTTATTGAATAAATTCTATGGTAACTGTATTTCTTAGATCTTTATAATTATCTTGTTAAAATTTATTCCATAATTGGATAAACGATAAAAATGAATTGAAAGAAATTTAATTTAATGAAATGTTACAGCATTGTCTTTAATGTTATAGAGAAAAGATCGAAAGATTCATTGAGAGCCACAACAAAAGAAATTAATTTGAAATTTCACAACAAAAGAAATTAATCCAAGTATCTGAGGCAAATGTTACATTTTTAAAAATAATTTATCAGAATACTTTACAAATACTATTTTTATTTTATTTACTTCAAAAGTCTTGCGAAGTTCAATAAGGGATTAATTTGACAGAATTTGAAAGTTGGGACGGCAGCATTTTTGTGTGTTTTTAAATTAATCTTGGTTATTTTAATTGGACGAAAAGAGATGCTTTTATTAAATGTGACTACTGGAACTACATTGACGGATATTCACCACCTCTTGCCCTGTCAGAAAGATTTAAATGACAGTAATTATTTCGCAATATAATTATTGCATTTGCTAACTAGGTTAAACTGTCGACGTCATTTACCCGGCTAATTTGTACGATTTTTAAGGTAATTTATTTATGTGTATGTCTTGTTTGACTGATCATTTCCAAACGTGTTTCTTCGTTTAAATCGAGTAAATTTTCTTATTTTTCATTTTATGGTTATACAATCCAAGCTTCACGAATATATTTTGAAATTATGGTTATTGTAATGGAATAAAATAACGACTTGCTCTTTAATTGATTTAAACTTTGTGTAGGTAAAATTGGAAATATTTATAAAATATATAATAGAACTTCTTTATTTTATGTTTTTTTAATTTGATGTAATGCTTATTTTGTCATTCAGTTTGATGATATTTACATCGAATAAAAGAATAGTAAATAAAACTTCAAGAGATCCTGTTTCTGTGAAGTTTTTCCATCCCTGCAGCTCATCATCTCTTTTATTTGAATTCATGATTTTTTTAAATATATCCAAAAACCGTTATCACAATTTCCTCAAATCATTCTGTATTGAAACCTTCTCAAAATATTTAACGTTAACTTCTACATATTATGCTTTTTTTAAGCTCTATAAGGATTTACATTGTTACATAAAGCAGTGCTATGTTAGACCTAATAGTATATATTAGTTTTTTTTATAAATTTTACAAATCAAGTTTTAAGTTCTATATTAGTTCTAGTTATTAGCTAGATCTATCTTGTCATTCATTCAACTTGCTTTTCTTGATTTTAGCTTTAATATTTTTAATTCACAAGAAATATTCTGAGCTAATATAATAAATTATTTTTTTAGTTTAATGATACAATTTTTAATTGTCCTTCTTGTAGGAGGGCCTATGATAAATCCTGTGCTATTGGTATTTAATTTTTACCATCATTAATCTCATTTTTCTTATCAGCCAAAACACAAAATCAACATTTTCCATACTCATTTATCTTTGTAATGTTCTTGATAATCCAATCAACGATCATTATATATGATAAACTCAACATTTCATATGCTTGCTTTAGACCTACCTTTATTAAAAATGTTCATTCAATTTTTCATTCCACTCTGTGATTGATTTAATTTTTCACTGCACTGTATCTAATTCATTGACAACTAATTAAGGTTTTTAGTGATATTATTATTCAAACCCACTTTTCAATTATATTTCTGTTTATTGAATGGAAATTTTTTCTGCATCTAAATAAATTTAAGTATCTAAGAGTTCAATATTTGAGAATTTGTTTGATAATGTAGTCCAAAGACTAATACCACTAATAAAGCACGGCTCCTAAATGCAATTTTTTATATTAAAGTGAGCAATTTGAATTTAGAAATATTGCATGCACTATTGAACAAATATTCACTATACTATAAAATTTAATATATTAAGTTTGTAAGTTTATTTAATATATATATATTATAAAAATATATACATTTATCTATATCTATATGTATATATTATCTTTCCTCAGCAATAAATCCAAAAATTTAAAAGCAAGACGCGTTACTGGATTCCATTTAGCTCCTACAGAAAGTTTCTTGAAACTTAAGTTACTGTTGGTGGAAAAGCTCTTAAGCTAGCTGCGCGGAGAGAATTATAATGAAATTTCTTCTCAGTGAGTGAAGCTAAAGATTAGAAAACTGCTTTGACAGAGCACCTTGAAATGGGGCAGTTTGCGATCTTCTAACATCTGCTATAAGAAAGCAAAAACAGATTTTGAAGTCTGAAACACTTTTGAAGAAGCATTACTTAGATATATTGTATCAAAATCTAAGTTTTCATGCTATAAAAGACTGGCGATTAAGGTAGAGATTAAAATAAGAAAAAAAGATCTTTTAGATGCTTATAGATCGTAAAATATATCAGCGTATCTATGTAGTATAAAGTTAAAAACAATTCAACAGCTAACAGCTCTTTTAAAGTAATTTAATTTTGGTGTAATATGCCAATTAATAAATTTAAAGTTTGTGGCAATGTTTGATAAGATACCATTTTGACAGATATTATTTGTGTAAAGTAAAGAATGTAACTTTCAAATATTTATATAAATCTTCTGATCATTTTCTTCAATTTTGCATCAGATTTTGCTGGAAAGCAGAGAAAAACACTTGCTGATTTCTAAATTTGTATAAAAAATATGAATGTCTAATTTCTTAAGTTTTGCGTCGAAATAAAATAGAAAAATGGAAAAGACTTTGAAGAACAAAAATGTGTTCTTTATATACATCCTTCTACTAAATTGTTTTGATAGACTAGTCTACAGTATGTATTTGAAGATATTAAAAGAAAAGGAAAATTCATCTTATAAAAAAATGGTGAATACAATCCATCATTATTAGAAGTTGACATTTGATATTATTTTAAAAAAGTCTTGTAATTTTGATTTTGCTTCAATTTTCTATCATTAATAAAAGTTTTATTTATTTATTACAGTATTTCGAGAGAAGTAATTGCTGATGTTCTGTAAATGGTTCTACTTGATGTACAGTCCCCCATTCTACGAAAATTGTTTTATCTTGTTGTTCATCATTATAGAAATATGAGTATCATCAGAGGTAGTTCAAGTTATGTTTATTATGTTTTTAGGTTATCAGGATTTGTGATCTTTGAGATCAGAGACAATGCATCGTTCTAAGACTATAGTTAATAGTCAGTAGCTATTTATAAAAGAAATATGAGCATATATATGTAGGTAATCTAATATATTTTGACAATTTAGAAAACTAGACAATAGTATTCATTTTTTATGATAAAATTGAATTGAGTATAGATTAAATTACTTTTAAGCAAAATAGATTCATAAAAAAGAAAAAAAAAACTTTTTAAAATTCATTTGGAAAGAATTAAACTTTTAAAAGAGTTTTAAATTATTATTCTGTACAAATTATAATATATGTTTGAATTTTATCGCTTAAAAAGCTTCGTTTTAATGCTTATTATTTAATTATTTAATACTTATTTAAGCTGTAAAATGATATGTTTTAATACTTTAATATTAAAAAAGTGAATTTCTAGGAAAAAGTCGATTAACAAATCATTAGTAATGATCTTGATGCGTCTAAAAATATAATTTAAATAAATTTTATTAGTTTTGCTTTTATTAGGAAACGAAATTTATGTACTTTATATTATTGTTTAACTGCTTCTTGCCTAGAACTTGTTTCTTTTAATCTTTAATATAGATTACATTTAATTATTCCATTTTCAAAAAGCCTGTGGTTTTATCTAAACTCGTCGCAAATGCTTAACACAAAGACAGTTAAATTTTGTCCTTATTATTTCCTTAAAGATTTGTATTCATAGAACAACCTATCAAATTTTCTGAATTATTTATAGTTTTTTTGAAAAATAAAAATAAAATTTTATTTTTAAACAATTTATCTGATTTTAAAATATATGCTTATAAAAAAAGTAATAATATTTCAGTAAGTAAAGTAAATATTTCAATAATTATGTAATTTTGCTTATTTAAGAATCATTTTGATATTTTAATAAAACAGACTTATTTTAAAAATTTGAGATAGATTATTTAAATACTGAAGCAGATATTAAATTTGTTGCATTTCTTATAAATTTTTTTTTCACATTGTTATCACGTAGTATGAATTGTTGTTATGCAAAGATATTATTTATGCATTACGCAGTGTAAACTATTAATATTGTATATTATTCACAATTAATATTTTCTAACTAAACAGGGTAGGAAAATGATAAATTATAGAATTTTCATAATTCCTAAATTACTTAGATAGATCATAATTAATTAATAATTAATAGATCTTATCATAAAATATAAAATTGCCAAAAACATAAATATAAAATGCCAGGTTTAAAACATAACTCATCTCTGTATAGTTCAATATTTATCATATTTTAAATCGCATTGAATTTTAAATATGATGCTTATTCATTTTTTCTATTTTAAATTTAATTAATTAAGTTAAATAAAATTTTCTCCGCAGTTTAATCCATAATTGAATTCTGATGAAATAAACTAATAACATTTTAGGTTTCTATGTATGTATTGTAATTATTATAATATGCATGAAACAATTTTTTTTGGTAACTTTTTCAATTATTTATACAGTCTAATGAAAAATTTATATTTCACCAACCCAATTATATTTTAAGAATGCTATAAATAATTTCGTATCGTATTTATTTTTGTAATTTTTGAAAATGTAAATATGTAGAAAACACGAATTTAATTATTACTATTATTATATACGTTATAATACTTAACCCTGTTTTTCTAATTCCTTCTTTATAAAGTTTATATAGTGCTTTTTAAAACAATTTAAAAGTATCATATATATTAATTAGATTATTTTTATTATAAAATAATAAAAATATTTAAAAATATTAAAAATTACATTTTACTATTCTATAAAATAATTATAATGCCTTATACTATTCTATAAAATATAAATATATAATTAACTTATGCAGTGTAATTGAATTGTCTGTAAAATTCAGAAAATTATTAATTTCAGTTGAAAATTTTAATTAAATGTCTTAGACTTAAAAGATAACTACCCCTATTAATAAACAGAGAAACATTTCCTAGTAATACTACTTTTATAAATACCATTTCATAAAAGATTATTGTAATAAACTGAATCCGATAGTTATTACAATTTTGAATTAAGTGTCTCTTAATCAATATAGTCACTTGCTATTTTTATTCTTTTTTTTCTGTCACATTTAGTTTTAAGTAACAGAGAAATTTATATGCTGTTTTTACTATTTTTATCACAAATTCCAACCGGATGGTAAAATATAATATTAACTTAATGCCTATGTTGCTTGTTCCCTTTATAATTCATTTAATTATTAGTTCTAGTTCTCTTACAAGTGTCACAAATAATATTCGTTTAAGGACAGTTTACATTTAGCTCTGTACCTTTCATTTATTACAAAAGAGTCTATATATGTAACCCATTAATACTTAATTATGTTGTACTACTGAAATGACAGAGCAAGAACGTCTAATTATGATGGTTTCCGAGAGAGAATAATCTAGTTCGTCGGTGTTCTCTATCAAATTAATAACATGTAGCATTAACTGTGCCATTCTGACATATGTTGTGGAATCTTGTGTTCTCACAATAAATCTTGTAAAATTTGTAAATATTTTATCACCTAATTTCTTAAATAGTTCCCTTGAAATAGTATATTACATTCAAAGTTATCAACCTTAAATTGTCCTTGTTTAGAGCCTCTTTACCTAATATTGATCGGAATTGCATCAATATTTGTTCATATTTTATTCAAAAAATAAGGGAAAAGATTGTAGGGAAAAATCAATCTTTGGACAAAGAAGTAAACGCCAGTACTAAGGGCAAATATCTGAGCAAAAACCAGGAAACAAACAATTCTAAAGTGACTTTTTCGTTATTTGCAAAAAATTAGGTACAATTGGAATTTGTTTAAAAACTGTTTTTACTTATTATATTACTTAATTAGCCCCTCAAACTTCCGTTGAAAAAAATTGCAAGAAAATTTCGAATATTATATCTCATTTATCGAATAATATATAACTAATTATTATTGTGATCTAAATTAGTTAGAGTTATAGGAAGATTTGTATATATTGGTTGTTCCACATGAAAAGAACTTTTTTGTATTATCTGAAGTTCTATAAAATATATATCAATCAGTATATATATTAACCATTAAATAAGATTGTTCTATATAATTTTACTGCCTATTCTACTCTTTTTCTAATGGTATATTTTGTTCGAATTTAGGTTTTGAAATTTAAAATCATAAACATATAAAAGCACGGAAACTCTCAAAATACAGATCCTTTTTCTATATGAATTCTGTAGACTTGGACATTATGCCACCCAAGCAACACAAAACAATAATGCTGCATTTTTTAATCGTGCAGCTAATATGTCCACAGTCATACGATGGTTTGAGAAGTTCAAATTAGGAAATATGATCTTAGAAAATGAACCCCGTGAAAGACCTGGAAGCCGTCATCTTTAATGATGTTCTGAAGGCACCAGTTGAAACTCATTCTACAATCTATTAGAGAACACGCTGCTGATCTTGGAGTAGATATAACAGCAGTTTCATGAAACCTTGCAGCACTTGGAAGGGTGAAAATAATTTGACAAATGCGTTCCACACGAGTTGAAAGATAAGTAGAAATTTCAACGCATGTAGAATTGCACTTCATTGAATATTCGGCAAAGAAATTGTTCCTTTTTGGACTGTATCATTTAATGTGATAAAAGTGGTAACTTTATGATAATCTTAAAGGATCAGCAAATAGATTCGATGTAGATAAAAAGCCTAAACCCACATCCAGACCCAGCTTACATCTAAATGACAATGTTGACGTTTTGGTGGAAGCAAAGCACGCCATAAAAGCTTCTTAGGTATAGGTCAAATAAATAATGCAGAATCAACATCGGTGAATCGAAAAGGCATTTTTCTTCTCCATGAAAACATAAGACCTCACATTTCACAATTCATTCTCCAAAAACTGAACGATTTAAAATTGGAAATTCTGTATCATCCACCATATTCACCACACTTGTCTACTACGAACAACCAATTCTTTAAACATTTGGAATCGTTTTTTTAAGAATAAACGTTTTGTAAATCATAAAGTGTTTACTGAATTTATTGACTATAAATCAAAGTTGTTATTTGAAAATGGTATAAAAATGTTTCGCAATCCATTTAAGAAGTGCATTTAAATCGATGAAGGACATTTTGAATAAATGTATTCAAATAATTTGTGTTTGTAACTTTTTAAAAATTATGTACTCCAAAGTTCTTTTCGTATTGAACCGCCTAATATTTTTACCTAATAATCATGTTTTCCCTGCCTGACTTTCTTATTAGTATGAGGTTAGTGTACCATTACTTTCACTGCGCGTATACTCTAAACGCCGCAGAACTGATGTACAGGGATTTCTTTTAGCATTTTTTTTATATTTTACAGAGGAGAATTTTCGATGGCTTTTAAAGGTTTAAATAGATCTTTTTATGTATTGTCAATTTTTATTTTATCATCCTAATAAATCAACCTGTTTTTGACGTGCTTTTCAGTTTAAATCATTGATCCGAATAAAAAAAAATTGAAATTTATTATATAACAAATAAGCGATTTTGGAATGATTTTGGTATAAATCCAAATACTATTTTGCATTTTTTTAAATGGTTGTTAAGTAAACACTTTTTTGGGGTAAGGTTAATTATTAAGATTAGCTTTTTTGATTCGTAATAGACAAAAAATGACATCTCTACTTTGAAAATTGTTTTATTGGATGCAATTCAGAAAACAGATTGCATATGAGATTAGTAAAAACAGCACTCGTGATATCCATGCACATATCTAATTACATATATTTTAAGAAATTAGGTAGCTTTCCTTTTTTTTTTAATTAAATAATTATTTATATGCATTTTTATTGAAATTTAGATTTCGACTATATTACAGCAATGGATACTTCGATAATTTCATCATTGTCGTTAATAATTTCTATTCCCAGAATTTGCTTTTATTTAATGGTCTCAATATAGTAAAGTACATTTTCTTTCATTTGCAACATAATGAGATTTATATAGGAAGTAAGTTCTTCCGCTTCCAACATTGTAATAACAGGTGATGCACCTATTGCATATCCCACAGATTAGGAGATTAAGTCTGGGATAAAGGTTTTGAATACCTGGGACATACAGATAAGAGACGAGGGATTCTCAGTACAAGATGATTAATTGTGTTGCTCCATGATAATGCCTAATCATCACCCGCATACGGAAAATCGAAAAACATATTTTCTCCAGAGGTCCAACTGCGATATGTTTGATCCTTTATCTTATAGTCCTGATCTTGCTCCCAGCGATTATTATCCTTTATTAAAAGTCAGAAAATTTTTGCCTGGGCAGCATTTTCCAAGTGGCGAAGAGGGGCAGATATCTGTCACACACGAATTTCTACCCTAGGCAAAATATTTCTACGACGCAGTAATAGTAAAGTTGATTCCATTGACATGTGTCTGACTTTTGGTAGGGAATCTATTGAAAAGCAGGCAGATGGTTGTTATACCTGTACCAATAACGTTTCCATGTAACCATGTTTTCTTTGTATTTATGGCCCTGAGGAAACTTACTTTCTGGATGAGTACTGTATTTATTTTGCAATGTTACCTTTATAAAATAATAAGTTTTGCGTAAAGTTGAATTCTGCATTTGAAGCCGTGATTCATGTCAAACGTAATAAATATAACAAAAAAGCATTGTATTTTTTCATAACATATAAGGCTAAGAGAAATTAAATGTTACAATGAAATGTATTTCCCATTAGAAATTGTTTAACTATCATTAAAAACAAGTGCATCGAATTCATTTTATTTGTATAGGATATAGAAAAAATTATTCATTTTATTCGAAATACTTAATATTCTATTCTTACAGTACCATAAATTTATTTGTTCAGTAGTATTTTTTATATTATTTTTTAAAATTAAATACACATTCTGATGGATAGCATTTTGTACTTCGCACTAAGGGAACTTTATTAGAGAACCAACAATTGATGCTAAGCCTTAAGCTTCAGTTTATATAACCTGGATGGCCACGATAAATCTGGAGTCTGGAAAGTCCTTCCATCGGTCTCGAGGAGGAAGAGAGCAGTATACGAACCATCCTTGAGGATGCTCGTGGTAAGACGTGGATGAACTTCTGGTATCTATGGCGAATGACCTCAAGACAGAATGCCCGAAGATTGAAAGCAATTATTCGAGAGATTTAGTCTTATACTTAAAGAGTCTAAGGAATTAATTACAATTACATTTATTCGTTCATTATTATCTTTTAATGTTTAATTAGCTAAATAAAAATTTGCCTTTTAAAATGTTTTTACAAAAAATATCGAAAAAAATAGATATTTACTAAAATTATTCCCCCCTCCCCGTGTTTTTAAGTGCGGAAAACGATTGGTTTTAGAAGTTTGTTGAAACAACTTTCTAACTCAGATGTTACTGATTCAATACATAGTTATGCATCCATTTGTCTTTATGTGCAAGATGAATTTGCAGAAAATATTTTCTACGTAAAAGATAACATTGGAAAATTTTCAATTGTTCTTATTTTTCTCCGGATTTTCTATAGAAATCTGTGATATATATTATTAAATTATTAAACCAGCCTTACTCGTGACCCAGGGGCAACGTGCGAAGGTATCATGCAAGAGATAGTCGAGGTTCGAATGCGCTGACGGCATTATTGTAGTCATTGCTTTCAGAAAAAAAGAGATTCGGTCGGCGGCGATTATGACAATATGTGTAATAACGTCTCACGTTGATAATCAAGCTGACTGATGGGATTTTTCCCTCATACGACAAATAAATTTGGGGGAGTTGCCTCTAAAACTTTCCCTGAATGCACTGTTTTCCACTTATCAGTCATCTTGGTTATACGTAAGTGGTGAGGTCCACTGATATTAAACAAAAAAATATATTTATAAATCATTGATTTCTATATAACTAATATTTGTACTAAAATGTTAAGGTTTTCCTATGTTAACAAAAGGACTTAAAATACAATCTCTATACAATAGGATTTAAAATACAATCAAATAATCTCTTTTTCTTTACGTACCTTTAAATGTAAAATATATTAAGATTTGAAAAATTTTGTGTAAGCTGATTGAAATAGGTTAAAATTACAAAAAAAATAATAAAATAAAAAACCCTGACAAAATATATAATAAAAATTTACGTTCAATAATTTTTGAACCAATATAATATGTAATATTGGTTTTTATTTTAGTTTTAACAAATGCGAATTAAAATGTTATGCAAGTTAAAAAGAAAAAAATAATTAAAAGCAATTAAGAATTTTTATAAAAAAATCAACATTTATTATAATATCAAATAATTAAGAATGGTATCTACAGCTTGTATATCTGTTTATTATTTTGTTACAATCTGCTTGATTATTTATAGCTGCACAGAAAAAATAATCCACCGAAACGTTCTGCAAAAATAAAGACCAAAACTAAAAGTAGGTTAAAAGCAGCTTTTGGATCATTGCATTCCCTTCCTCAATTTTTCTTTCTACGACTACATTAGTACTCCTATTTTTTTCTACAACGAAAAGTAATAAGCACTATGATTGCGTTTCTATTAATATTAATCTAAAGCAGCATTTACCATTTAAATGCTACTAAGCATACGTTCTCCTCCTAATTCCCTTAAGTACCGCTTAATAGATGCATTAAGAGAAGGCAATTCTAGTAAGAATTAATATGAAAAAAATCCAATTTTTTCTCTTTTACAAGTCTAAAATCTTAAATACTTAAAAACAAATTATAATTCCTATTGTCCAATCGCAATTGAATCCAATTCTTTTAGTGAAGGGGGTAGGGAGAGAGCAGGTAACGCGATTACGTAATGCCCTTGCATTTTTCTACCTGCGCTCCTGAGTTGAGATCTCTTACGGACAGATGGTGGCTCTATGGTGACGTCACAATATTGACGTCACCTTGTCTGTCGCGGCCGATACGAATCCCGGTGAACCAATGGAAATCGCCACGCTTCTTCTAGAATCGATATCGTACCACGTGATCCCAGAGAGCCAATGGCAGCGAAGAGCTATCCTCTGCGTATCTAGGAAACGAAGACCTAAACCCTCTAGATGGGCTTTTGTCAGAGCAGCTCCTAGCTGAGCTTTATCGCGACTTTGTGAGACGACAGCCACCCATGTGACTGAACAGGCGATCATGGAAGGCAACTCGTGTAGGACACCACGCAAAACTGGACTGGCCGTCCTCCTACCAATGCAGGCTCACACTTCAATGCCAGCACGTTTACTGGTTTTGTTATCATTAATGCTGTTCATTCTTCCCAGCAAACCCACGGTGACCGTAGATGAACAAGAAATAACTGCGGAAGTGTAAGTGCTATTTTTATTGCTTCCATTCCATTTGTAGATAGCAAATGTGTTCTAGTCGAATGCAATATCTCATCGCGCTTAGAAACGATACAGGTAGAATCGCAAGTGCATGATATTAATTATGCAGGTACAGGTGCCACCTTCAAAGATAGCATTTATGCAATATTGGTAAATAGATTTTTACGCTCGATGATTACTATGATGTCACTCTTGGTAATGAGTGTTTGTTTACAGTAGATGTTGTGCGAATAGAAGGATGTTCGCGTGACTACAAACATATCGGTACTCGAAGATATTGATTATCGACTGTAATAACTAACGTTAGAATATTAAATTTTTCCGTACTCTGCAAAAATATTTATTGTGTGGAAGATAAATGAGGAGTGTTTATAAAAATTGTATTGTGTTTTTATTTATATCTCATACCAAAATATAAGTAAAGTGTATTTAATTTTGTGAACATGACGGTTTTTTTGCTTTTTTTTATTAGCTCTTTAGCATAAGATCTTCCGAAATAAAAAATATTAATTGTACATTAAATTTATATATAAGTATAGTATATGAGTTTTAGATATTTAATTTAAAATAAATCTTAAAAGCAAACAATCTATATTTGAAAATAATGCCATACAATGCTTTAAAAGCAATTATAGAAAAAACAAGTTCTACATAATTTAAAGATTGCAGTTTTGAAATTATCGATTTGAAATGTGTATTAATTTACTGAAGTTATTAAATAGCATTGATCTATTTTTTTTCTGGATGTAACTTATACAGTAATTAAAGTGAATCTATATAGACTGATTACATCATCAGTTTTAATAAAAAATTAATTTAATGAATCGAATTCTAATTCAGACTAAAGATAGAGAAAATTTTTGTTTATTATTATAAATAAATGTTTCTAATAAGAAAAAAGTTGCAGAATTTTGATTGCACTTGTCCCGTTAAATCTTATTTGGAATTTTAATTACATTTCTTCTTTAAATTATTCATGAATATATAAAACAAATTTAAAATAAAGTTTATAGAAATAAACATATATACGCTTTCAAATGCATACTACAAGAATTATAATTCCTCAGAAATTTTGGAAACAATTGTTAAATTTGATTATTGTAAAAGATAGGAAGTAAATATGTCATTTTGTGTTAATAAATGTTGAAATTATATTTAAAACAATATTTAAAATTGAAACAATAACAATACAAATAATATTTAAAATTGAAACTTTTTAATTCCATTTCATGAGATTTAATAAATTGCTATCAGAAATATTTTATTAAAGCTTTAAATTCTATATTTTAGTTGAAGTGTAACTATTTAGATAAAAAGGTATTTGTGTGTGTTTTTATGTTTAATTATCTACTGCTTTTCATATATCTCATTTCAATTGGAAAGTTATTAATTCAGAGTAAAATGTTTTTTTAATTATCTTATACTACATATTTATTATTTTAATTTAATTAACCAATATTAATGAGAGCATACTAGTCAACAAATGCAATCCTTATGTCCAATTTCGGCTGAATGACTAAATTGCTCTTATTTTCTGCACTGTAAAACTTTAATGTGTTACACTAATGCACATTGAAACTCGGCCCATTTAGACTATGTTCTTTAATACCGTCATTGCTATTGACTTTGAATGAATAGGTGTGGGCAAAATCAATTAATATGTGAAGAGTTGAGTGCCACGTGTTTGGAGTAGAAAGTTCGGCCGCTTTGCAAGTTGCCTGCCGCGCAGGGAGGGTCCGCCGCTGCACGCGATTTCCTCCTGAATCACCGCTTACTTGTAAAGAGCGCTTCCACCAAGAAGGCTTGTAAGAATTATGATGCAGCGTGGGAAAAACCACTTTTCATCAGTCTCTATAAACACATGAATTTCAATGTTCATAGTTTATATATTTCATGCACACTAATTTGGGTAAAACATTTTCGTTGGAAGTAGTCTCTAAATTAGCATACGAATGTTTAAAAGATGCACATTTCGCATTTTATCAAAAAAAATTGGTGTGATTCTTATTTTTAATATGAAATATAAATTAAGGATTGTTTATCATATTGTTTAGAATTATTTTGTGCAAATTTGTTAACTTTGTTTCATATAACATAACTGTATAATCTCTTCTAATTGAAAAGTAAATAAATGATTTAATTTAAATATCTGAATATTTATGGTAAATAAATGCTTGTGCATATTAATTATGTCTATGAGTGATAATATGCAAGATATGTGTTATTGAAGGAAGTACTGTAGTAATATTTTAAGACGTTGATAGAAATATTTCTGGATCCAATTTTGAATAATCCGTGAAATTTATTGTTTTATGAAATAGTTACTTATTCCTTAAACAGGAGATAAAAAAAGGAAAGCTTATTGTTAGAAAATAATTCAGATTCTAAACAGATGCAAA
Source organism: Caerostris darwini (assembly GCA_021605075.1). Lineage (NCBI taxonomy): Eukaryota > Metazoa > Arthropoda > Arachnida > Araneae > Araneidae > Caerostris > Caerostris darwini. Next base: position 129,733 of record BPLQ01000641.1, read on the forward strand.
AAATTAATGAAAGTAAAGTATTAAAAAAAAAGAAAGTTTGTCTCAAAATTTTAGTCTGTAATAAGTGTGAGAATCAAATTTATCAATCAGAATTCATGCTTTATAAACAAGTTTTTGATGATTTCTATCAACAAAATTGTATAAACGTAAAAAGCAATTTAATAATGAGAAGCAATATTGTTAAATAAAATAACTTGGTGTTTCCATTTAAGAAGAATATTAAACATGTGAAAACACCACAAAAGTGTTGGAAATTTGATTGAAATAAAATATTTTTGGGGAAAATATTTCTAAAAAATAATTAAATTACTCGTAAAATTGCTTAAATATGAACTTGTAAATATAGGATAAATGTTTTCAAAATTTATATAGACATAAAATAATTATCTGACATGAATGGAAAATCTATACAATTTTAAATGATAATTAAAAACATACATACTCTTAAAATGTACATAGGTATTATTTTTATTATATTAAGAACTGAATTTAAAAACTAATTTCAATTTAAAGACCTATTTTACGCTCGACTCGAAAGGAGAATGTTCTGTAATGCCTCTAACCTCACCTTTATGGAGAAAAATGTTTTACAGTAAATCTTTATTTTATCTTAGAACAATTACGAAGATTTATATTATTTAAGTATTTTTTTAGAGTAAATCTTGTTTTATCCCATATTTTCAATCTTGGAGATCATCAATAATAGGGATTAATCCTGGTGTGGGGGAATCTCAATAATAGAGATTGGTATCTCAAAAACAGGCATTAATCCCAGACACAGATTTTGAATTAAACTGAAGTAATTGTAGAAAATCTTATTAAAACTTTCCACCAATAAACATTTTTCAGTCTTTAAATATAAATTTGGAATAAACGAGCTCTTGATTGCTAAGTTCACACAAAGGAAGCGGCCTGTTGGCCAAGTGCTTAGGATTCTTGCTGTTGGTACCACTAGTTCAAGTTCTAATCCTGGCGGTGACATAGATGTTTGTTATTGGTTCGGAATCCACGTTAAACTGTAGGTTCCACTCGAATTAGCCTAAAGTGTATAGAAAATCACCGTAGAGCGGCAAGCCAAATCAAATAGAAAGGAACCTACGCAGAACAACTTTTACCTTTATAGAAAGCATGTGGTTTGATGTTTTACTACTTGAACAATAACAATGGAATTAAAAAAGCTCTTTTTTTATACGTAATATTAATTTATTTAAGACAAATAATTAGGCGCCATATAAAGGTGTATGGTTCAAACAAAGTTAGCAATATTGAAGTTGAAAAAATGTAATGAAATCCAATAATGCATTTCCTTGAATTAGATAGGAATTTATATTTTATAGTATTAAAACATGAACTTTCAAACAATAGCATTTTATATAAAAAATTACTTTAAGCAAATTATTTTGATATCACTAAAAATATGCAACTAGAATTAAAGTCTGCTTAGGTTTACCGCAAGTTATTTTATAGTCATTAATAAGTTTCTTAAGGTTATTATTATGCAAAAATGAGAAATCTCTATACAAGCACATTCTTTAGACCGAATGAAATATACACATAAAAGCTTAAATTTTTTCCTTATTAAAATGATATACAGATGACTAAATTTAATAATTTATTTCAGAAATAAATAAAGGATAGGATTTTCTGACAATTCTTGTGCTTCTTTTTAATACTTATATTTGAAAATATAATTCGTTTTTTTTTATGAACCAAAATTTAATAAGTTTTAATAATCATTTGCCTTTGATCATTTTTCAGGAAATAAATTATTTTAGACGCTATTTAAAAATATTTTTGTAAGAAGTTAATAATTTAAAGAATAACTATGAACATTAAGATTTTATTTGCACTGTTACATCGTTGCGGTTACTTCGGCAATGATGCACTTTCAGTTTAATATTTAACATATAATTTTGTTTTGTATTACATTAGATCTTTAAAATTATGTATTTGTGGAAAAAATATACGTGTTAACATAGATTATATATGAATTTTAATGAATTTATATATGAAATTAATTTTAAAATAGTACTTGTTAATAATAATTTGTAGAATAAAAATTTTGCAAACAAATTTTGAATATATTTTCAAAACAATGCTTAAACAATGAATGAAAACGCATTTAAAATATAATAAAATTCAATATTAACTTTTCTTGTTTCAGAAAAGTAACTTTAAGTAAATCAACTAAGTCAAATATTAAAAAGAATATTTTCAGAAATGTTATTTATTCAAAAAATACTTTCATCTTATAAAGCCTGAAGAAATATTCTATTTTCGTGTTCCTTGATGTGTTTATAGAGGCAGAAATAAAAAAGAAAGCCATTAAAGCATATAATAGTTTTTTTCGCTTGATTTAGTAGACTTTATTTCTATCCACAAACTCAGTTTGTTTTCTTTATCAAAAATAATTTCTTTTTCATTGCAATATGTTTTTGATGCATAACGCAGAAGTTTTTATTTTCGCATTCGTTGTGAACGTTGAAAATTTTAAATAACTGTTTTCAATTAAATCCAAAATCAATAATAATTTATTATTTTTAATGATGATTACATTATGATTATCAATGATTATTACTTATTTATTTTTAAAACTGTTAGCGTTTTTTCATGGAGCGATTTTTAACTATATACATTGTTTACACAAACATTTTAATATATTCTAATTTAAAATGGTTTATTTAACTTTAATTGAATTTAATTAGAGTATTATAATGCCTATAAAAATCGCCTTTTGAAATTCGAGTTTAATCCCTTTTCATACTTGAAATGAAAATTTAATTTTTTAATAGTTGTCATATATCACTAGTAATAATCTCATAATATTCCTAAATCCCCTAATTTGTAACATATAGCCTCATTTTTTGAATTTCAAATTTGCAATCTATTAAAACGTGTAAAAGCAAATATTTATAACGAAATTTGCATGCTCTTATCAAGCATTTAATCTTGCGTATAAAATATACTAAATAGAAAAGTGCTTAATTTAAATAAAAAAATAAAAATATTATTTACAATGGAAATGCAACCATTCACCTTTCTTTCTCGAAATGAAGATGTCCTGATAGCCAATTGGCTACCGCTCTGGCCTTTGGTATCATAGGCTTCATGTTCGAATCCTGACTGGGGCATGGATGTTTGTTAGTGTTTCCGAATCCGCGTTAAACTACGTACAACTGTAGGTCCCGGTCCAATTAGAATAAAGTGTGCAAAAAATGACCGTAGAGCGACAAACCAAACCTCTCAAAATGAAATAATTGAATATATATATTTTACGAATTCGAACGTATCAATTAAAAATTTTTTTTATATTAATACTTGTGTCATACAATGTTAAATCGTGTCTGTTTAAAAATATTATAATTCATATTCAAATCCTTAACAATAAACAAGCTATTACGCAAATAATACCATTAATTTTTACATTTTGTAATGTATAAATTCGTTATATTCTTTCTAAACTACTCGTTGTACAACTTCTAAATTAATAATAGTTTTTTTATTCTTAAATTCATAGAAAATAATGATGTGAAAAAAAAAAGACGTGAACGTATAATAAATATGAACAAAAAAGACGAATTACTTTTATATTATATTATTTAATTAATGTATTTTCTCTTTCAAAATTTTTTGATAATTTTAGAAAAATAGCATACCATTTTAATTTCAAACTATAATAATCATAAAATAATTATACTTTCTGAATCTAAAATTAAATTTTGAAATTTTCAATTATTCCAATATAATAAAATATATCATTATATTGAAATTTGAAATAATTATAAGTAAAAAATAAATCTTTTCAATTACTCTTTAAATGAGATTTCTACGAAACATCTTTTCTCACATTTACTTAATTTAAAGTAAACAGTTAATAAGTAGAAGAATCTAATTTGTAAAACAATTTTCATTTACCAGAATTTAATCACTTGGAGTCTTGTTAGAAGTGTCTAATTTATTTATTTCGAGAGCTTCTGAATTATTACTAATTTTACTTTGACTTTTACAAATTTCCAGTCTTTCTCGCTTTACACTCACTCTTATTAAAAGAGCCAGATCTTGTTAGGAGTCAAAGCATTATCTTTCATGGAGATATGCACTCCGTCTTGGCAAAATTTCTCTTTCGGTTTTATTTCTTTTGAAGTTTAAATTCATTATTTAAATTGGTTAACTTTTTCTCCGTATTTTTTCTACTTAAAAATAATGAGCGCCTTTCTACCTTTCTATTAAGAATTCTGTTGCTGCGCTGATAGCAGTTTTTATGAGAAAAGTGTTCCCAGCCAGAACGTTTTCTTTAAAAATTAAAACAGCAACGAAAAAAAAAAATGCTCACTTTCCACTTTATATATTTTTTTTTCCACTTCTTTTCTCTCGCAAATCAAAAACTGAAAATTATCCTATCCAATTAAATTTTTCTTGAATTTTGTTAGAAAGTTGTAAAATGAGTTTGTCGAATCTGTTTAAAATTATAATTTAAAAAAACATGTGACTTAAACTGTGAATTTTAAAACTGTGAATTATTAAAACATTTCCCTGCTATAGAAATATCTGAAAATAAGTTATGAATTAAGATAGTTTACCTTATTTATGTGTGTACTTATTTATAAGTATTTTATGTTACTCATTAATTATACTTTTTATTTTCCAAAATTCTTTTGAGTATGATTAAAAGTTCATTTTCTCTAGATTGCTGTTCATAAATTAATTTTGTCTTTGGTTTCTATTGAAATTTAGTTTGAAATATTGATTAATAATAAGAAAATATATATTAATAATAAAGAAAATAAGAAAATATATTAATTAGTATTAAATGTAATAAAAATATTTCATTTTAAAAGTCAAACCATTATTAAAACTAGGATGCATTATTTTTTAATGTAAAAGTGTTGTTTTTATAAAGCTAAACTTAAAAGTATTTATATTTTCATAAAATATTTAGCTACCTGATGGCCCATTGGCTAGCGCTCTGGCCTTTGGTACCACAGGCTTCAGTTTCGAATCCTGGCGGTGACAGGGATGTTTGTTAGCGGTTTGGAATCCACATTAAATTGTAGGTCCCGGTCTAATTAGCCTAAAGTGTGAACAAAATGACCGCAGAGCGACAAACTTCATAAAATATTCTTTTCTTACGCTAAGCTTACGTGATTCGTCAAAATCGTCAAATTATATTGAAAATTGCAACTGAAAATATGAGAAGATTTAATTTGATTTTTTTTACTTTAAAAAGAAAGTTTTAAAATAAGATACTTAATGAGATTGCTTTTTATACAGTAGTTAGTAAATATACATATCAATATACACACAGTTGAAATTTAAAGATAGATAATTTTACTTTATATTTATTTCTTTACCAGATGCTATTTAATAAATTTTTTTTCATTTATTTTTAAACAATCGTAAAAAATACAATTTCAAGAAGTGAGTTTTTTAATTACTGGGCATTAAACTATTCCACCCTTTCACGAAACAGTATTCCCGAAATTTTTAAAGAACATGTAAGAAATTTAACCTATAATTTACTTGTAATTTTACAAGGGAACTTAGCGATATCGCGAAGTAATTATAAGGCATTATTCGAGCAACGATGTCCTTGGGTTACCCAGCGCGGTAACTTGGATGTCTTTCCTGCTCTTCGACTATCCGCAATTTATAACAATGTGCTTTAACAGAAATTATTTGCACATTTTGAATTTCACATATATCTGAATGTAAATTTAATGATTGTGCATAAAAGCATTGGACTTATTTTAAGATTGCATTCTATAACCAAACATATAGTTTTAGAAATATATTTTTATTAAAGCTTATGAGCACGCTTTAATCAAAAATAAGTTAAGAAAAATAATAGATTTATTAATTTTAAATGATTCTATTTGTTTGAATGCGTGGTTAACAATACATAAATTGTCAAAACTTACATTTATAACTTCAGCAGAAACACTTAACAAATATTAATGCAACATAAGAAAATATATTCAATTTCTTTTTCATGTTCGTTTGTTTTAAATTTGTTACTTAATCATTTGCTTGTTTTGACTTCATTTGTATCTGAAAATTTTTTATGTTAAATTTTTAGTCAACAAAGACTCCAAATTTTTGTTCTATAATCAGACTTCGAAAATTAATAAAACGTATGATATCTGCTTTAACTTGTGGATTGCTAATTTTTTTAAGGTTTTCGTTTTTTAAATACTTTTTTTTTGTTATTGAGCAAGAAGTCATTTTGAGATGCAGTTATTAAAATTAAGTGTACATGAACACAAGTGCTTTTACTTCTATAAAATGCTATATAACCAATTTTAATTCGCATCGAAATCGCTCTTCCAATACACAATTCTTACGTCAAATAAAAATATAACAAGATTTTTAAGTAATAGTAATAACGTAATGAAAGTTGTATTCTATTGTATTAAAATTGCTTAGTATCAATATAAAAAATGAAATTGAAATAATTATAGCAGTTGCTTTTCTTAAAACTTATTTATGATGCAATGCAAATATCACCTTAAATTTAAATTCGATTTTTTTTGGAAAACTCGCATAAATTTGCATATAAAGTAACAATATTGATAAAATATTTTAGATACATTGATAAATTATAACAATATTGGTAAATATTAATTAAAACACACTAATAATATTTGTTTAAATCAAATTAACTTAACTTACCAATCCCCCTATTTAATATTTTCAAAAACTGTTCTTACAGATTTAATGACAAATTTTCTTGATGAATAAGATTTATTAGATTAAAAATGGATGGTGTGTGAAGGGCTTTAAAATTGAACTACATATGCTTCTGCATTGTAGGTGCGATTACCTACAAGCAAGAATACATATCGTTAATGAGCACATATTTCATCTTATGGCGAAGCGATGAATTTAGAATGCGTTCAGTTATCAGATTTTGTTACAATAATTAACGCTTCGTCATTTTTCTTGAGATTTAATCGCTTGGCTTGATTTTTGTATCAAATAAGCTAATTTCATCTGCATTATTAACTATGAAAGGAAATTGTGTTACAACTATAAATATTCCATTGTGATCTGTGACATTCATGTGCATTTTATTATAGCTTCGCATACTCATAGTGATATCGTACGTCATTGATGTGACATGTGGTTTTGTTCTCAGTGGTTAGTGGATGATGCTTCTAATGATTGGATTAAATATTGTTTTTTGCGTAGTAAAATATACCTGTTTGCTTTAAGATGTGTAAAAGTGTATTTATTTGTAAATGTAATTTCAGAAAAATACAAACAATAAACTAAACAAGGTATAAAATAGTTTGAATGAACCAAAATATCATTAAAAGTAGAATTAATAATTTCTTCACTATTTAAAACAACTTTTAGCAAATTAAAAAGTAAAATAAAAATTTATGATAGCAAAATAAGTGAAAATTTGTGTGATTGTGACATAATGCAACGCAAAACAGCAAATTACAACTTTAAAGCACATAACACAAATTATAACAATGAAATTAAATTTTAATAAATTTTATAAATAATGTGTATACTTACTGTTTGTTAAGTTAAAAACGAAAAAAAAATTACCTTTATTTCTACAAAGTTTTAAAAATACTTATATAATTTGAATACAATAATAAATCTACAAAAACGTTTTTGCACATGAAAAATTACTCAAATATAAATATAAATGATACGGGTTAATAAGCATAAAAGCCGTTAATAAATATGCAATCTAATTATAAAAATGACTTAAACCTGAATTTATATACGTTGCTGTGAAGCTATTAAACATGAAGCACTTTAATATTGAAAACAGAAATAACCTTTTCTTTTAATACGCATTATTCTGCTTGCTAGAATGTTTAAATATTAATTAAGTGTACATTTATCTTATATTTGTAATTTTTTATAGATAAGATTCTTTTTGCATTTAGGAAGAAATCAAATGTAATTAAAAATAGTATATTTATTCCAGGATTAAAACATTGATCTAATGAGGAATAAATTTAACATCCAGACCATTTAATGAGGCATATTGGAGAAAAGAGTACCACATTATCGAAAGCCCTTGTATTAAATCTTTGAGCACGACTAAACTGTTTATTTTCAGCACATGAAAATTTATAACTTATAAATAATATATTAAATATCTAAACAATCATTAACTTCATAATGACTCGTATTTTAATAACGATTAATTTTTTAATTAGAATAGATAATTTTTAATTGGTATATAATGACTAATTTTTTAATTAGTATGCTTTTTATAGAGCACAATAAACAGTGATAATTATCTTCTTGAAGGGTTTCTTAAGGGAATCTCATTCACATTTATGTGGCATTAAGTTAAACTAGGAAAATGTCAGTTGATATAAAACCAAAATATATAAATTATTCTACTGAATGTGATTAAACCAATTAAGATAAATAACATGTTGCTAAGATTTGCTGTTATAAACTTTTATCGAAGTAGGTATAAAATTTTAAAAATATTCACTATGTTCTTAGAATATAAAATATAGTTATATAGTTAAGTTATATTACTCCGAAAAAATTAGTCATTATTAAAATCTGAATCATTATTAAGTGCATAATTTTTAGATATTTAATAAATTATTTATAAATTGTAAATTTTCATATACTGAAAATAAGAAACAGTCCATTTCTTCGCGAAGATTTATTCTAAGTTCTTTTAGCAGTTTAAACAAAATTGTATGTGCTGAGAAAAAGTTTTTTATTCCTTTCAACTTTGGGTCTAGTGGAATATATGAGGAAGCAACCTTAGCGTACTTACAATGCAGGTACATATTTTTACAGAATATAACATATCATAAATATACATATGTACCATTAATCTATTTGTGTTGATTAATAATTAATATATGTAATGGATTACTGGGAAGTAAAGAGGATTTATTTCATTATCCAGAAAAAAAATTAAGGATACAATTTCTACGAATTGATAAATTAATAAAATTCTATTAGCTTGAAGTATGATTTAACTATTAGCTGTCGAAGAACTTTACGATTATTTTATTGTTCGGAATAATACATTTAAGAGGATTTTTAAATTATAAAAAATTATGATTTAAAGTTTTGAAAAGATGATGCGAAATTTTCAAAATCCGTTTTACTTTTGAAATCTAGGAGGAAAATAGAAAGCTAAATTTATCGTGTAAAAAATTTGCAATCAAATGCAAACTTATTCGATGAAAATTGTTAATCAAACTAAAGCAAAATTTAAGTTGTTACTCGTATGTTTTAAAAATAAAATATCTTTTTTAAATGCATTTTAAAGCAGCAATTTGAAGTACTTCACTAGAATTTAATTCTAAATGAATATAAAAAGTAATTCTTATAGGTGATTATAGAACTAAAATGGATGCTTTAAAAGATTTTGATTTAAATCTGCACATTTTTTGTGGTAAAATCATTGCATTGATTTTAATACAAAATAATTTGCATTTTCTAAAATTGAAAATATATATAGAGATGAAAGAAGGTTAACAAAAAAAAAAGTTTTACCAAAATTGCACCAAAAATTTTAAAGGTGAATTGTTTCTAAAATAAAGCAGACGTTACTGACAGCATTCCATTTTCGATTAGAATTTGTTTCCCATTTTTATATTCGTTTCGCTCTTTCGTAAATACCTCAAATTAAAAATGCAAAATGAATTTTACCCTCAAATGACTTTCACTCTAAAGTTTTCTCTTTGGAAAATCAAAATATTCCTGCACCTCCAAAAATGCCATTGCAAATCTTCCAGCTTTTCTTGACGTTTTTAAATTCAAATGCAGCATTTCCATCTGTACTGTACTTGTTTTATTTCTTCCCCATCACGGTAAGAGTGCATTTAAAACTATGGAAGAAAAAAAGAAAAGAAAAAAGAAACCAATGCAAAGGAGCACCTTTAGCGTTTGAAGATTTCGAAGAAGGCTCTTGTCCGTAAACGAAGATCTGCGAAATGAGGGTCCATATGCCATTTGGAATACTGTCCGCATTTTTGAATATTTAAAAGCAAAGTGGAAACATAGTTAGGATCTAAATTTATTCTGAAGGATGCATGTGGGGTGGGGTGAGGGTGGAGGTGTAAGAAGAGTTAGTGCTTGTGTTTCAGCATATATTTTTTTTCTTTAAAGCGGTAAGACCCGAATGCGGAGAAGATCTTAATAGGATGCGTGGGAAGAGTGTGTGGAATTTCTGCACGCGACTCTTGTGGAAAATTTCCTAAAAGTATTCACGAAGTTTCTTCAAAAAATCGATCATAATGTACTTCTTGGGAGCTCACAGTAATTTTGAATTTCTATTACTTAAAATTGTATGGTGTACGTAAAATTTAAAAGCAACAGACGATTATTTTAAGTTATTCAAAATAAGTATGAAATCATAATAAATTCAAAACTGACGTTATAAGCTTCTGAATAATATAAATTCGCCTTTTCATGTTGGTGGTTAGAATAAATTATTTTGTTTTTCTAAGTTTTTATTCTGGTTAGTATTATATATTGTAGAAAAGATAACAAAATTGAGGTTTTAATTCAATAAAAAAATATATAATCACAATTAGTAAAAATGTAAGGGAATACACAGAAATCATAATATATTTCTTTGGTACATACGGAGTTAAGTAAGGGTTATTAAATTATTTTAAGTTTCCTACAACAAAAATTTATTTTGTGGATAAAGATTTACTAAAATGTTTCAGTTAATAAAATAGCAATACATCGAATTTTTGATTGATTTCAACTAATTAATTATAAGCAAAATGATAGATAAATTGTGTTATTTTCGAAATAGCAAGAATTATAACAAATTGATAAGGTTGTAAAATGTTGCAGTAAATCAAGACATTTTTATTCCACTGATGAAAAGTTTGCATATTCAGCGTATTTTACCCCAGTAGTTATATAAAAATTCTCAATTGGTGATTATGTATGTAAAGTAAAAGTAACTTTACGTTATTACAACGCGGTATTAATATAAAAAATTTAGTGCCTTAATTTTTATTTCCTATACCTCAAATTAAATCAAACTGAACTTATAGAGTGCAAGTTCGAATTTGAACAAGAAATTACAACAAAATTAAATCGGAAAGAATTAAGTAAAAGGTGTGATTCAAAAATTTTTCCGGTTTTTACTTTGTGTTATTCACAATACTCAAAAAAATTAAAATGAGAAGTATACTATATCTTAAAATAATGAGATATTTACTGCGATATTAATGAATATAAGACAGGAAAATAACAAAAAAAAAAAATGCAATTCGTTTTCTGCAAATAAATAATCAAATAGTGACTCTCAGAATGAAATATAAAACCATTTTCTGAAACTAATAACTTTATTTCATTCTTTATTTTTGAAACGAAAAAATCTTTCAAGCGCTGTATATCTATACTGATTCTCTTTCACTTTTCTGAAAGGATATAAGAAAAGAGCATTAGTAACAAAAAAAAAATTAAATCCTGACGTTTAAATGCATTAATCATTCCCGTTCAATCGGAAGTAAATGCTTCATTCTAGAATAATATAAATCAGAAATCTGTATGAGATGCTGCAAGGGAACACACAGGTGGTTGTTATAAAGGAGGGTATTTGTTTTCAGAGATCAGTGAAATACCGGTGACAGCAAAATAGAAGGATTTGAGATGCGGATGACGTGTTTGTCTGGCGAAATTCTCTTTGTCGTACTCTTTTCAAATTGCTGAATCATGGATGTTTTTACAAAATAGAACATATGCTTAGTATATATGTCCATGGAAGCATTTCAGTGAAGATTTTTAGAAATTTGTATATTTATATGAGTGGGAGAGATGTACATATAAATAAAACATATTTTGAAAAACTAAATGTCTTCTCATATACAAAATAAATATTTTTCTTTTACAAGTGGGAGAAAAACATAAATTAAGCAAAGCTATAGGGCAAAAAGTGCAGTAATAGAAAATGGTAATTGCAACACAACTAATAAGCAACAAGTGCAATATTTTTCTATGGAAAATTAAGCTTTTTGATTTGATCTAAAAACTTGTGCTCAAAATTGGAGATATCTTTATTCATTATTTCTAAATGCAAACTAGTTATTTTACTTTATTTTTCTATAATTCTGCGATACATAAGTATTTATAATCGATTTGGCATTTATATGATTATATTATATTGCTAGTAGATAGACAGACAGGCCATATACGGATTTAATAAAGATTTGTCTAAAAAAAATAAGCTGTTAAAATATCGCGCTATTTTTGTGCTACGCTATGTTAAGAATTTGAAAACTCTGGAAAAAGGAGTAAATACAACCCTTTTTTTAAGAAATCGTCTCAACTTGTTTTCCTATAAATGTTGCTATTACTCCACCATAATTGTGCGATAATACATTAAAAATTTTATTCTGTTGTCATAATGTTTTTTGTGGATAAAAATAATTTTACACAACGTAAATTTGTTTCTCTTTTCTTATTGCAAGCCAAAAATGCTTTAAACAAAGCTTACAAAACTATGCATTTGTAATACCCACCCATTTGGATCAGGAAGCAAGATAAGAATTTTATTTCTCCCTAAAGTTGTTTCATCGTTTCGAGCCATAAGGGTTACATTTTACTTTTTTTTGCGCAAAGTGAACGATTATCTCAATGTTTTCTTATAGAGATATTTTCTTGATCCATGGCTTACCTTGACACTAAAGGCAAGCGTGTAAATAGAAAAAATATATTATAAAAGCCTATGATAAATTAGATTTTTGGAAAGTAAAAGGATAGATGGGTTCCATTTTTTTCCCCTTTAGCTGATTTATTCACCTTAATTTATTTAACTCGGGAATTAAAACTATTTCAGTATATAAAATAATTAACAAAAAATAAAACAAATCTGGAAACTTTCAAAACTCTAGAGCCAATTGTTATTTTTAGTGATAATAAGGAATTGTAAATTTTATATATTTTATTTGCCTACCAGTATTTGATTTTTGTTTTTAAAATCAGAAACTAATGTATCATGCCATTTGGTTATTGAAAGATTTTTAATTATGATTTTTTTTTTGCTATCTCTTATCACTTTTTTGACGATAAAGCCACTATAAATTAAGGAAAAATAATAGATGACATAATCCTATTAAGGGGGATGTAATTTGAAATATACTCAAAATTATTTATATCAATAAAATTAATTATATGAATACTGAAATAAAACTGCATTTGGTATCGTATAAAGGCAAAATAAGTTTAAAAACACTACTGTGAAGTATAGAAACATAAGCGTTGCTTATCCTATTTTCACAGATTACTTACTAATCAAATTATTTTTAAATAAAAGTGAAATTAATTTTGCTATTATTTACAAATTAATTCGGAAGGAAATATTGTTGATCTTCATTAAGCAGATTGGCTTTTACATGTTTTTAAACATTAATGACAGTTACAGATAAAATGTTCTATTCTTAAATGTGTTAATTTCAAGTGAATAAATATTTTATTCATTTTGTTTTTATATTTCTGGTCCTCAAATAGCACACGTAACAGTAAACTAGTAAAGAAAAATAATCCTTGTTCGCATTTAGTGATAGCTAATTTGCATCTGTATTCCTTCCTCAGCAATTAGAGTTGAAAGACGTATACAAATAATAAGCATGGTATTCTATTATGTGTTGATGGGAGAACCATTATTGCAGACAGTATTTAGTAATAGATAATTGCTTTTGAATAAGATATGAATTACATTCAATTCGTAACAGGATTTATTGGCATTGCTACCCCTGTGGCATCTGAACTGGAGATGGATTTGTGAATGGATTGGTATAACTAATTCTATGTATGCATTTGTGGTATTCATTGCTCATTAAAGATAGGGAAACAGACCCATTATCTTCTGAGGAGATTCGCGTTATAATTTCACCTAAATAAACGAGATGCTAAATCTCTTCAGAATTCATGTTTCTCAGTTAGGCATTCTTCGACATTGAGTAGTTTTCAGAAATTGTTTGAAACATCAATTATTAATTGATTTGGGCTTTATATGCTTTATGGCATTTGCCTAGTAAGTGAGAGAATATCTGGATTATTATTGAAATCTTATTTTCTTTTAAGATAGTTTTAAATATAATTGTGGGTAGTTAAACAGTTATATCTATCATGTATTGATGAATCTATTAAGAAGAGGTAAAAATGTATTGTTAAACAGCAAAAATAATTTGACTATGTTACGAAGGTAGAAACTTTATATATTTAAAAATATTTTCTCTATTTTGTTTCTGTAAAGAATTTGAATTACTAAAATAAAAAAGTAAATATACTTGTAATCCTAGTTACAATAAAAACATTTTGATTATTATTCAGATTATTGTTTTGCGGAAAAACCAGAATATAGAAAAAATGATTAATTATACTTAAATTTTTAAGTTAGAGCATCATCCATGTAATTAATTGAAGAGTGATTCTATTAATGCTATTTATAAACCAAATTTAAAACGCTTCATCTGTTAGTTAAAAACGGTATTTCAGTTTGAAAAGTAAATTTTAACGAAAAAGATTTTCAAACGAAATAAAGATTTATATGAAATATTTTGGAAATAGCTGAAAAAATAGCTTTAAACAATTTTATAAAAGAAATGGATCAAGTTGTTAGTTTCATATTTTAAATTAAAACAAAAAATTAGAAATATGATGCCAACAAAAAGTTTGCGGTTTTGAAGCTTGAACATATGTTTCAATAATCAAGCGTACTTTTATTCATTTGCTTTCTTGATTTCCTAACTCAAATTTAAATTTTAATATAAAAATTTCATTGGGCAAATTTTAAAAAAGCAACTTTTTATCGGAATATTTCTTTAAAAATTGTAGAAGAATATCTTTTCAGCATTCAAAGAAATAATCGGATTGGCAAGAAAGTACGTTCAGTTTTCACAATGTTCCTGAAAGGTGAAAATCATCATTACTTTCTTTCAAACCCAATAAATAGTTAAATGGAAAAATCTTGCTAGAATAATATCTACCCCTTATGAAAACATTACTACTGATAGCAAAATCAAGATTCTGAGATATACCAGTCTAAAAACTTATTAAAATGTCTCTTTTTGTATCTATATATTAAGTACTTCAAATGGTTTTTAAATTAAATTGAAATAATGATTGATAAAGGAATAATTAGTAATTAAATTAACAATCGGTAAAAATTAATCTAACAATAAATGTAGTAATAAAATTTTTATTACTAATGCTAATAACAATAGATAAAAACTGTTTTAAAAAAACATCGTTATTTTTAAATAACATTTCTATATAAAACATCTTTTCGATCATCTTTTCAAATATGTTTAATGTAGCAGAAAATTTTGAATGCCATGTTAAATGGCCTTTCTTTTCAAAACATAAGAATCTTTAAGCATTTTAGTCTACGTATCCAAAACCTCCGAATAGTTTCAACCCAGAATCGTTGCAGAAGTCGACTTTATTGAAGAATGATGATGTGCGTGAAACGTGCTGATGTGCACGAAACTGCAAATAAGATTGCCACAAGAGAGCACTTAGTTGAAAAGATCTTTTTTAAAATTGAATTCCAAGGGGACCGTAAACCTGGGAAAAATCAAAATAAATTATTTTTCAGTAAGTATTCCTTCAATTTTCAATTACTGGCGTCTTCCTTGCCCTTTTTATAGCTTTTTAAATCAAACATCAAAAGCTGCCTCATGGAACGAAAAAAAATTTGCATTTCACTGTTCCTAGGCGAAAGTCACTCCTTTTTCGATTTATTTGATTCCGATTATATAAATGTGATTTCAGATATTTCCTCGGGTAGGATATCGGGTCCTTATACGTGTGAATTAGCTCAGAAGAGAGGAGTAAGAAAATCTCATTACTGTGAGAAATTTATTTCGAAGGCATTCTTCCTCCTCTTCTTCTTAAAGATATTTTTAGAGTGTGCAGTCTTGTATTTCATTTCGGATTGAGGAAGTAGATTTATTATAAGAATTAAATTAGATTTAACTCAAATTTTTCTTTTCGCAACTACATTTTAATTTAAATCATTATTTTCTCTCCCGGCAAAATAGCTCGAGTTTTAATGCGAAATCTTTCTGGAGCTGATTAAAATATTGCTTTTTTATGATGAACTAATTTGTGTCTAGTATTTCTGCGCATATGAATGACGTATAAGGGTTTAAACTGAAATTTTACTGTTAATTTAAAGCCTATTTCCACACTACTAAAGCATAAATTATTTTTAGCTTTTTATTTGTCTTAACCGTTTGCACAGCTTTCTTAATTACTGATTACTTGGGCAATGCATTTTTAACTCATTGTAGTAGGATTTCTACACGAATTATTACAGCTATA
Source organism: Caerostris darwini (assembly GCA_021605075.1). Classification (NCBI taxonomy): domain Eukaryota; kingdom Metazoa; phylum Arthropoda; class Arachnida; order Araneae; family Araneidae; genus Caerostris; species Caerostris darwini. Next base: position 146,029 of record BPLQ01000641.1, read on the forward strand.
AATATTTCATTAATCTTTGAGCTTTTTGAAAAATTTATGTCAATTACTTTCTTTATATCAAGTAAAAGATAATACCCAGCAATATTTTTTATACGTAATATTCTTTTATTGATTTATTTATGAATTTTGATAAATTTGCAATTACTAAATTTGTGAGCATTAAAATAATTAATTAAAAAAATATATATATAGTAGTCGTGATTTTGAATTGAATAGAGTCGTACATTGTTGGGAGGGAAAAATAATAAAAATGTCACTAATGTCCAAACTATAAATGTTACATACAGAGAATGCATTTTTGGTGATCAAGCAGTTCAATTGATTTTTTTAACAATTTAATGAGACTGATTTCAGTTTTATGATTCTTGATACAAACCTTCAAAATAATTTGGATTAAATACAGTAAAAGTCAATAATTTATTTTAAAAGTCGGTTATTATTAGAGTTCAAGTTAATAAAGTTAAATTGTTATTGGAATTCTGAAATAGCAAAATCTTAAATAACTTAATAATAGAATTATTTTATAAAAAATATATTGGGATAGATAAAGTTCTACTGGTTTATGTTTTGGATGGAGTACATTTATCTCTATCTTTGCACACCACAACATAAGAATTTACATGGGCATAAAAATCAGTTGTGTTTAATAGGGTGTTGATTTTTAATTTCTTTCTGCTGATTTAAATATTTTTTGTAGGAAATAATAATTAAAGTTTTAATTGTTTAATAATACTATATCATGATTTTTAGTTTTCTTTGAATTATTTATATTTTTAAATAATAAATAATTTATGGCAATAAAAAATACTATTGCGTATTTATCTGTACAGGATATATATTTGGAAGTTAAATTTAAAAAGCTAAATAATAATCAAATTTAAAAAAATAGCTAAAATATTAAATAATATAAAAGTTAATATTTTTCATAAAATTGTTCATAAATGAATGCTAATTTTTCGTTTATTCTTGAAATATGTAAATCATTGAAAAATTATACTAAAAAGCAGGTGCTCCATTATCTGTAACGATAACACTAAAACCAATGAATCAATTTGTGAAATAAGTAAAAAAAATATTAATGATGTCTTAAAGGAACTTTACAGATAATTTAAACTTATACAAATAATATACTTTATATATAAAATAAAAACTAAATCTATGAAAATTTATTAAATAAAAATTATTTTATTAAGCGAATTAACGTTTTCTTAAAATTAATCAGTCAGACATATGATATTCCTGATATTAAAAAAATTACAATTAATCAAGTTGTTGCAAATATTATAATGCTTAGGATTTTAAAGTTTGGCTTTTTTTATTCATAATTAACAAAATATAGTATCTGGTTCCTTGTTCTAATTAAAATTTGATTAGTATTACAAATACGAATTTTTCAATGAGCTATGAAGGTCAAGAAAGTTTTTTCGTCGTCGAAGATAGTTTGCTGTTTTAGAGATCTTCCTAACAGCAAAATTAATGTGATTAATAAGAATTTTACGTCAAATAATCGAATAAAAGGAAAAGGCTTAATTTCATTATAATCGTCGTTTCTCATTTCACTAATAGGTTTCATATCCGTTTCCATAAATGTTAAACATTACGCGAGAATTTATGATTTTTATTTTATTTTCACTGAAGCCATTTTGCTTTTTCCATTAACAAAAGTGCTACTTGGTTCGCGTAATACTTTTTCAGAAATTTTTTTAATTCGAATATTTAGAAGTAAATGGAAAGTACTTAGTTACAAAAATGAGAGAAAAAAAAATCTGTTATATAAAAATGAAATAGCCTAATGTTGCGAATCTACTGTAATAGGTTCCGTAAATTGTTTCCTTTTTCAAATCTCGTGTTCAGCTGACGAATTTTTTTTTTTGGAAGAAGCAAAATTTAATTTATCTCGTATTTCTCGTAACATTACTAGTTAAATTTCTGTCCTCTAAAAGGTTTCATTAGAAATTACTAATAATTGTAAAATTATCTAGAAGTAATTTTTTTAATGCACGAATCTTGAGAGCTATTATTGTGAAATGCTTTGAAATAGTGAAATTTACATACTTCAATGACTTTCTCTTTTTTAATGTACGTAAAAAATCTAATAATTAATGGCCATAAGAAAAAATAAATGTTGTCTGTTTATGATAATAATAATAAGTATTACTAATAGAAATTTTGATATGAATCAGAAAAATAATCATCTTTTTTTGTTTTGTTTTTCACTGAAGAATGTACATGCAGATTTATATTTCTTTCTTAATTGATGTAGCAATCATGCATCGCAAATATAATGTCCTAATTTTCTTCTCTAAGATATTATTTTAATATTTTTCAAACAAATCCCCACAGCGATTAATAATTTCAAAATAGTATTGATAATCTCCCCCCCCCCCCCAAAAAAAAAAAAAATAAAATAAATATGAAGCGCTTATTATTCCTTCAAATACAGAAATAGTTTTAAATAACAGTTAAGAATTTCAGTTAAAGTCTCCCTTTTTTTTTTTCTTGTTCTCTTATGTGAGCTGATATAAAACTAAACTTAATGGTACGTTTGTAATAATGTAATACTTTAAAATAAGAAACTTTAAATATTCATTATCTAACACAAAAAGTAAAGGGGGAGGTATACTTATTAAAAGAATGTTGTAAATGGACTTTATAGAAAATACATTGAGGTTTCACAATTATAATCGAATCTGTTATTAGAATCGACTATGCCAATTGTGAAAAAAAAATTTAAGATATATTTTTTAACTGACAATAACTTTTCAAATTATTATTTAAAAAAAAATTAAAATGCACAAAATTGTTAAAATATGGCTTAAAGATTTAATGTTGTTTAAATTTCAGATCTTAACATTTAACTTTAAAATTCTGATAAATATTTTATTTCGTTAAATTTATTATTATATTTTAAACCTGTGTAATCTGGTGTATGAAAATATTGAAAAAATAGTTAGCCGTCAAAAGTTTTGGTCAGTTTAATTTTTAAATTGCCTTCAAACTATTTAGACATGAAATTTATCATGTACAACGAATGAAATATAAAATCATTGATGCCATGGATCAAAAAATTTCTGAGCAAAGTGTTTGAGATTATTTGTTAGTAAAATAATTAAATATAAATTTTAAAAATAAATTAAACATCTTTATTTATTGAAAACATTAAAACTAATTAAATTTTTTACTGAAAATACTAATTAAAAAATAAAACATTATTTCCTTGAACCAGTGGCTTATTAATTTTTCCTTTAAAATTGATATCTTTTGATTATGAAAATTTTCCACAATACCACTAAATTTGTTATAAATATTAATAATATTACTGTAATATTTTCTTAAGAATTATTCATTTACTCTTGCAGTTTCCAGACTTTTTTTAAAGTGATGTAGAACGAGGAATTTCTGAAATTTCTTGATATATAATTTTCAAATTTCTATGTAAATTGTTAACATTTGTAATAGTTCTAAATTCTATTCCATGCATAAAGTAGCTTATGACTACTAAATGCAACTTTTTCTCAGTAAGATACAACTGTACTATATGAAACCATTTGCCACTTATTTATGTGAAAAAATGGTTCCTTTAAAAAGCATTCAACATGTTTGTATCCTTTTATGTTTGAAAGTATTTCAAATTGATCGAAAGCAAATTTTTGTCTTCTATATTCTTTTCATTGTATTTTATCTAATAAGCTACATCATTTTCCTCATACCTAATGTCCATCATTTTTATCAGCTTAATGCTTTTTCACCTTATTTCTTTTATCAACACAAATTCTTTCATAAACTTAATGGTACGAAATGATTAATAAATGTTGGTAAAAAACATGATTAAGAACAGCACTTGTAAGCTTTTAATCTATCTTCTGCAAGGATATAAATGAAAAGAAATGATAAGAATATATTTATGGGAATTTTTGCTTTTTTACTTATTGTATGCCATGAGGGACAAAAGATATTCAGTCTTTAATATTTTACGTTTATTATACAGCTGAATTAATACACACCTGGTAATGGTATTACTTCAAATTTTATTCAATCTGAGAAAAAAATTGTTAAGATATTTCACTGTCATTCTATAAATTTTCTTTGGTTATTTTCTTCCGAAAGATTTATTTTTCAACCGGATAAATCATTTTTACCTTTTAGGTGTTATTGAATCCTCTGTATTCGATTATTCTCACATTAGCTATTGAATTTCTTGAATAAATCTCGCTTTCTTAGAAATTAGATTTTGACTATAACAAATGAATTTCCAATGTTTCGTTTTCTTTGATCTCCGAAAAGCTATTAAATGTCGATACAACACACTTTTGAAATTTCTTCACTTCACACATTAGATACAGCTAATCAATCACAATTGATCGTGAAAAACTGAAGATAAAAGACGCCAAAGGGAAAGCTATGATACCTCATCCATAATCGGCAGCGTTCTTCTTCAATGTGAGCGAAAAAAATGTTACAATGTTATTTTGGATCCTTTATCTCGCCTGTTTGACAGCTAAAATATGATATCCATCCAGATACTACATTTTAGAAGAAACATATCTATTTCTCGATATAACCAGTGAAAGAATTCTGAATCGGGGTGAAATAAGATGCATCGTGCAGGCAAATTTTGACTTATTACTCGAAAAAATCAGCCTCAGCAGAAAACTTTCCGTTTTTTTTACGCTTTATTTTTAGGGCTATAAGATATAACTGGGATATCAAAATGTCTTTTTTCAATTTTCTATTCATTCAAGTACTGAAAAATTATTTTAGATAAAGAAAAATGTCAGTACTCAATAACCTAATAAGCAACTATTAAAAAAAAAGATATCTTCAGTATTGTCAATTATTTTAACATTTGTTCAGTGTCTTTAAAATCAATATAATTTATTTTGATTGTTAAAATACCCTATGATAATACTAGTATGCATTTTAAGAGGGAGCAAAGAATTATACAGAAAGCTGAAGGAAATTTATTGGCTTTTATTGATTAGATATGATTCCTACTAATCAAAGTCATTAGAAAATACTTGCTTGATTCTCCATGCATTTTTGTAAATGTATTAAAATTGTATCTATTTCTTTTAATGTTTTCTGTTTACTAATATATTTAAGCATGAAGATAAACTGATAAAAAAATTGTCAATACCTATAATTACTGAAGTATTTTCAGATTTTATTATAATAGTTAAAAAAATACTAAACTTTATGTACTTAAATTCAATTGGGATTTTATTCAATGAACCTTTTACTAGTATAACGTAATATAGTAAAACAAAATACGTAATTGTTACAAATGGAAAGGAACACAAAAGTGTGTTTTTTTACAGACATACATTCCAAAATTTTTCTAATGTAGTTTTTGTTAAAAGAATTTTTTGCTTTAGGATGCTTTGATCATTATAGAATTGCCAACTATTTTTAGAAGCAACATCATCAGACTTGACTAAGACCAAAAGATATCACTAGCACTAGTGGGTCTAAAAAGTTTTACTCCATTAAATAAATTAATATTAATGCATTTTTTTTGTACCGTCAGTCATTTTAGAAGTTTAACTTTCTACATTTAAAAAAATTTCTTTTTCGGAAAATTATGTTGTTGATATTTATATTTTCTTAACGCTTTAATAAAATAATTTAAATTTACGGCATACAAAACCTCTTTTATTTATTTATTTAATGCTTTTTGTAAGTTAAAAATAAGTGCCTAGCTGTTATTATTATTACCTATAAAAGATTTTTCTCTTCTATACTTATTACTTATAAAATTAAATATTATTTAACTATTAATATGCGCAATGAATAGTATTAAATAAATGAGAACTAAAGATACTTACTTCCAAAAAGTAACTTCATTTTTAAAGTTAATATATTTTAAAAATAATTGATGTTAACATAAATTGTTTTGTAAAAGTGTTTTAAGAATTAAATGCATTAAAAATCGAATTTATTTTTAAATTGAATACAACGTATTTTGTTTAAAAATGAAGCAGGGATGTTATAGTAAGCTTAATAAATAGCCCAATCTTGTTATAAAATCTACACTTGTTAGGACAGTGATTACTTAAACAATGCGATTTTCGAACATAAGTTTAAAATATCAGATGGCTCGCGAGTTGAATTTCTATAGCATGGATGCACCCTCACAAATTAGTCAGTGTTGAACAAAATTTAATAAGATATCTTTTAAAATCCCTCTCATTGAAGAGGCCTTCTCACTCATAGTGCATCCCTTCTGTCTAGAATGCGAGGGGGAGGTAGAATCCGTTTACAAAGGATTTCATCTGAATAGTTCGTCAAATAAGGGGGATTGTTCATACGTGCTAGGACTGCGATGATAAATCGTTGAGTTCTCACATCGCGTGCTAAACATCGAATCAGTTTGGCGTGAATTCGATCCATTTCATTACGCTTTTCTATTGGCGACTAATGAGGCTCACTTTATGGAGTGCATTTGCAACCATGGATGTTGCTTTGTGTTGGAGAGATGACCACATTTGACAAACTGTGCTTCCCCTTTCTATACCTACCAGTAGGGATTGGTGGATAGCGCGCCATGTCCAAATATTTTTGAAGATGATAGATTTGCAATGGCACATGTTGCTCCAATAGCAATTCAAGTTCCATTTATTTCACATCGCAGTTCAACTGGCAACCGGTGAGCTTTGAAGAAGCGAGTTGAATTCATAATGATTCAATATCGATGGATTTCTTAGACATTTGAGGAATTATAAAGACGTTAGATGCTGTGATTTCGTATTGGTTTAGAGGAAAGTTATTGTGGTCTTAAAAATATTATGTCATAACATGGATATATGATTAAAATAATCCAAGGCTTTATCTTGATTTTCTAAAAAAAAATTATAATTACTATTCTAGGCAATAGGAAAATTTAGTTTCATAATGAGACATAATTATAATTTGAAAGATGTTTTAAGAAACATTAGACATTCTTTTGACCTGTAAGGAATAAAATAAGAAAGTCGACTGCAAGAGGTTTTAATTAATACATATGTCATTAAATACCAACACAATAATTAAAATGAATGCTTTCCTATCTTATTCTAAATTCATAACAGGTTTTTATGAAGAAAATGGTAATACTTTTTTTTTTAATTTATTGAAAAATATATTTAAATCTATATCAGTAGAACACGTATACAGTCTGATACATAAACTATGTAGTATTTACCAACAAGATTTTCAAATGTATTGTTTAAGTCTAGAGGAATGCAAATCAGTACTTATATAACCGTTCAAAAAGTAAAATACTTACGGTTTCCCATATTTAATCGATTACCAAATAGAAAGAAAAAGTTATTACCCTTTTTAGAATAAACAACTATTAATAGGAATGTAAATTTAATTTTCGCATTAAGATACTGAAGTTTTGACGTTTAATCAAAAATGTTTGATTCTTGAAAAGATATTCTACTTCACTTAATTTTTGAAAAATTATAAAGTCCCTCAAAAACAAACAAGTGTCTTATAAATGCGGAATGTGTTGGATAACTTTTAATTTAAAAATGTTCATGCATATTTCACATTGAAAAGATTTTTGTATTCCTTTAATAATGTAAACTTTTCATATTATCATATTTCTCTGAAGTTTCGCGAACAACTAGATGAAATAGAGGTTAATATCTTAACTTAGCCTTTAAAATGAAGATCATACTCTTTTCTTATCACAGGTATTAGATTCTATCGCTATGTGTGGGCGTTGGTCAATGCGTAGTTATGGGAAATGCTAAAAGTAATTGGATGAAAGCCAAATATTATCCATAAAACTGATTATATTTACGAAATCTTTTTTTTCCTTTACAAATAGCAAGATTAAGTATAAATAATATGCTAATCAGTTTTAAATACTTTATAAATGGAATAGTATATTTAAATTTTTCTCCAATTAATTGAATTTTAATATTAATTTTATTTTTACTAGCTACATCCGCAAGTGTATTAAATTTATGTAATGCGAATTGTTTTCATATAATTCACTTTTATGAAGGATAATTATTACAAATAATACATAAATGATTATGCTAAAATAATGTATTAAAAACACAAAGTATCTATAATAAAAATAACAGCAAAATTGACTTAAAATTAATAATATGGAATAAAAATTACTTGTTACGACAAATTAATTGCTGAATTACAATTTATAATAATTTATTTGATTGTGCGATTTAATGAATATGCCAGTATTCATATTTAATCAAAGTACTCTTCAATTTCAGAGCTACTTAAAGAATTCTTTGTTTTCAAAAATGTAATTTTTTCTTTGTATAATTGGACGTTTGACAATAATATACCTAGTAAATTGTATAAAAGATGTTTTGAATTTTGTTTCAATATTTATTGATGAAAATAATTTTTATTCCATGTTCCGTGAATTCACGCCTTCATCATATAAAATAAAAAATCGATAATGTACTGAGTATATGAACATGACCATTATCATGGTTCTCGAATAAATACATTTAATTATAAAAGAAATAGACTTTCACAAAATTTTATTAAATATACTATGATAATAGGCTTAGAATGTTTTACATAAATGTGTGTTGCTTGCTTTATCTACATAAAATTTCTATATATATGTATTGAAGGAATATGAATTATTAGTTACCAAAATTGCGATAAAAAAGTTTCCGTTTGAGGGTTTGGCTGCAGCGTATATAAACACAGACATCGAGACATGTTATTATTATGGCTTCGTACATTTCAGAAGTCTGTGTGGAAAATGCTGAAACATTAACAATGTTATTCTTTATTTGGCTGCTGAAGGACAAACACCGGTAGATATTTATCGAAGAATGAAGAAAGTGCGTGGAAAAGCCTGTCTGTCGAAAACTACAGCAGGGGAATGGTGTCCAAAGTTCAATGTTGTGTCTCAGTGTTAAAGACAACACGCTCTTTGAGCTTATTGTTGTGAAAGTGGGTGCCACCAGTGGGAACCTAATTCGTAACCTTCGACCATGCTGTGGTGTCACCTTTCGTGCTAGAAAGTTCCAAAGCCACTCATCTGCTGGAAAAGGGATGCTTAGCCTCTTCTTTGATTACCAGAATCAATTGCTTTTTGATTTCAAAGATTCATTAAGGCGAAATGTGTTGGAAAACTGCTAAATGGAGTGATTCTTCTTCATGATAACGCACTTCCACATATTGTAAATGTCGTAACGCAGAAGTAATCTCACCGAAGTAGGAGACAGTAGAGTCCTGATCTCTCTCCATACGATTTTCACGCCTTCAGTCCTTTAAAATTCCTTGAAAGGTCGACTGTTCCTATAGGACATAAAAGTTCAGCAAGCAGTTTCGAATTTCCAGCAACAGAAAGTAGTTTTACGAAAGGGGTATATTCAACCTAGTGAAGCAATGGGATGATTGCTAACTGCCCAAGGCTATTTTGCTTGACTGGCATACCAAATCTGGACTTCGAACGGAAGCATTTTGATCGCCCCTTATTCAAGTGCGACAGTTTTGTATATCGTTTAAATGACATATATTTATAATTTGTAACACTATCATAAATTCTTATATAAAAAAACTTTCAGTTAAAGCAAAACTGCATAAGATTTATTAATAAAACATTAAAATAAATGCAAAATTTTTATTTATTTTTACGTTATTTCCCTTAAGCCTCAAATATTTTTCTTTAAATATTTCCACCATATTTAATGCATTCATATTAAAATTAATTCGAGAAATTAAATTTCACTTAACTACTGAATATTTTCCCCTCATTGGAAATACATTTTAAAGAAAGTTATGGTGATTTGAGGTTATCGATTTATTATATTTCAAAAATAGTTTTAATCAAAACCTGCAAATAACTACCATTAGTGTCGTATGTAAATGTATCTTTTGAAAGATTAACGATTAAATAATTGGCTCTTGGTAAATTACCATTATTTCAATACTTTTATAACTCAGAAGACACTAACGATAATGATCAGATCAAACAGATCTAAAGAGAACAATTGATAATTAGAAATTCTTCGTACTTTTTGGAAAATACCCGAAACGTTTACTTGACGACTCTATAATTACTCACTGACGGTGATTAATTCATTTTGAAGATTCATTTCTCTCATTTGTTAGTTTTGACAGGTCTCTGCAGAACGTAGAATTGCATGAAATTTTAAAACTGCTATTCATTTTGAATATTTTAAACTTAAAGTCTTAAATTGATTATTTTCAAAATTAAAAAGATTTTTTTTATGAAATTTATTTCATTTAGGGGTTGCATTATTTTCCTTTAATGGATAAAATATTGTTCAATAAATTTTTTTTGTTTGTCCATGAAATTAAATATTTCCCCCAAAGTTTTTTTTTTTTTTCGTTTTCTTCCTTTAGTTCAATGCGAATGAAATTCACTTAAAAGTATTAACTGGCGTGTTTTTAATTTTCCTTTTCATGTTAAATGCGAATTTGATTTTATTTGCAAGAGATTTATTTATAATTTGGTTTGTGTTCATTACTTCCTTTCTGAAGTGTTTTAAACGTTTAAAGTATCGACTCGACAAATCGATTGAAACAGCTGAGACATTTTACCTTAATTTCTTTCGAAAAAAGAGTGAACAAGTAATTAAAATTGGGATTCTTTTATTGTTGATACTGATTAATGAGTCTTCAAATGATTTGTTCTTTACAACTAAAAACAATTAAAAAATACCTTTATCTATATAAATCGTATCAGCCGAAACAACAAACGAAGTTTATGTATTTATTATGTAATAAAAAGTTCATTTTGAAAGAAAAAACATTCTTGAGAACTTTAGATTTTCATGAAATGAAATATGTTTTCGTTCTTGTGTAATTTGAAAAGTAAATGATTAAAAAATGACTAAAGTTTTCTCTAATTTTGTATAAATAAAAATCACCTAGGGTGCTCATTTTCAGTAAATAACACTGTATTTTAACATTGCTAAATTATAAATATAAAAATTACAAGAGAATTTTTTTAACAATTTATAAAATCTCAATAGATTGTTACCTATTGTAACTCTGTAGATTTGCTTAATGTTTAATTCCGCACTCGTAACTGTAATGAAAACAATCTAATGACTGCCTAAAGCTTAATCGTAAACAGCAATGTATTAAAATAAAACAAAGGCAAAAATAACAAAAGCATCAAAAATATTTGAAAAATATATAACTTGAAAAAACCATTGCATGCATAACTAAAAAGATTGAAGTTATGTAGCAATGAAGCGTTATAAGGCTTTGTTTCAGGTTTTAGAACAAGTAATTCCGAAATTCTGTTTTATCATAATCAGTGGCGCATCATCCCCATGGTGGGCCAAGGCCGTCTTTCTGCTGGCAGATTTCGAGACAGGAGATGTTTTCTTTTTTAGAAACATCTAAAACAGTAGGGTTGCCAGCCCTACGCCCAACGTTCTACATATCGAGGGCTGGGTCGTATTGACCATTTCCCTGCGAGCAGCGCAATACAAACTAGCCTTGAAGAAAGCATGTCGTGTGGGCTGCACCGACGAACGTTGCTACTCATTTAGCACTACACAGGGGGCATGTGTAGCTTGAAGATATGCTACACATGCCCTCTGCTATATACGCGAGTAACACTACCCCCATAACCCCCAGTCAAATGAGACAGGGACCTACAGTTTAAAGTGGATTCCGAACCACTGCAAACATCTATGGACCGCCAGGACTCGAATCCTCAACCTGTGGCAATGAGCGCCAGATCGCTAGTCACTCGACCATCAGGTCCCGAAATTCTGTCCCATGTTTAAAAAAATATTCAATGCGAATAGCAAGAGTTGTGCATTCGAATTCTTCTCCAGAATTAATGACAAAACTATTTGTAATTCTAAAAACATATAGAAAAAACCCCATTTAATTATAATAATACTCTTATTTTTTTAAAAAAAAATCTTTTTATATTTTAAAACTACTTTTCCGTAAATAAATTATCCTAACATAAGCAGGATATTTAAGTTTTGCAGTTGTAAAAAAAAGCATACTAATTAGATTGCTTGGTCTTTATGATAACAAAAATTTTCTGTTAATATCCAAAAATTAAAAATCGAAACTATAGAATTACAAGATCGGAGAATTCATTTTATACATTTACGTAAAGGAGGGGTGTGGGGAGAAAAGAGGGGGGGATGAACAGAAACAAATTTGATAAATGCAAGCAAATTTAGAAAAAAAAGAACACAAAAAGCACAGAAAAAAAAATCCTTTTCATTTAAGAAGGAGCCTGTGTTTAGTTTGAAAAAGATGAATTAAAAGTATCTCTTTTTAATAAACTTCTTTAGAGCAAACTGTATGGCGGTAGCAGATTAAAACTTTCAAAGTTATTCTTTTGAATAATTTTATTTTATGCGTTTAAAAAAAATGCTTTCTATAATATGTGTTTCTCTGATAAAAATATTAAGAAGAATTCAAACATAAACGTTTTCTTATTTCATTGTTTTCTCGTTAAGTCCTTATTAATCAGGTTTTTAGAATCGCGATTATTCCAATTAAAAATTGGTAATTAAAGCCATCGCAAAAATAAAGAGTTGATACGCTTTTGATTAATTAGTTTCTTTTTTCATGGGTAAAAGATGATTAAAAAAAAAACTACAAACACTGCTCACATCTTTTCACTTAAAATTGGAAAAAAAAAAGGTTCTAACCTCTTCAACCTGGATAATGCAAAATAAATCTCCTTTTTTTCTTAAACTCAATATGCCTCATTTTTTTTCAATCGGGTTTCAACCAATTACAAATGCTTTCTTTTCGTAGATCTTTTTCAATTCGTGCGTAAAACGGAGGTAGTGGGTATTAAGATAAAGCTCAAATTAATTTCTTAGCGTTGTTTACAACTATTAGAAGCTATTTTAACTTTTCTAAATCAATAATAAAACAATGCGTGTTAAATGTATAATAAATAGCTTGATGTCTTTCGACAACGCAATTAAAAACTGCACCATTTAATAAAAAAATAAAAGCTTTTTATTAAGCATTATTTGAATTTTTTTTTTCAAACTGGTATTTATTTTTTGAAAATGAGATGATCGATTTTATACATTTCACAATAAACTTGGATAAGACTTTTTGATATTTAATAAATTCAGAAAATTAACTTATTGATGAGATTTAAAAAAAAAATTTGCTGGATTTTGAAAGATCCATAAAATTGTCCATGGTTTCATTCTGGGAGACTGTGATAAATTAAAGAAACGTAAAACAGATTTGCTAATGTCAATGTTCTTAAGTAAAACCAAGAATTATGTACAACAATTAGATCTGAATTATTACTATGAATTAGTATTATAACAGCCTTCGTTGTGATTGATTTATATAGTGATCTTTGCAAATAAAAGACCAATCACTGATCAAGACCTACAAGTACACTTGTATGTGGTTAGATTTCTAGCTTACAAATAACTTGTGCTATACTTTTCTAGATTACAAATAACTTATATGAAAATAAATTTATACACCTGTTTTTTTTTCTTTTTGGGAAATTTTAACCTGAACAGCATATTCGTACAAACAATTTCAAATTTTTGAAGCCATTTAATTGATTTTATTGAAATATTTTTATTACATTTTCATTATAGATCTTTTTTGTTCTTATATCAGTTAATTTGATTTAGTTGAATACTAAAACGATTGAAAATTATAGTAATTCAACACCTGTTAATATAAATGACATAAAATCTCATTAACAGCTATGTCAATACGAAATATTTTGATATGATATATAGTGTGCTATAGCAGTTTTTAATTTAACTTTTTAATATATATATATATATATATATAAATGAAATTAATTCATCACCTTATTCTATGTTTGGTGATATTTACATATTGGTTGTATTATTTAGCATTGAATGAAGGTTTTAACAAACACAGTTTTGCTTTATTTATATTCATGTTTGGTTTTTAATCATACTGTCTCTTTAAACTAATACAAATATTTGTTAAATATCTTAATGCAGTTATCAATAGCAAAAATAAATTAATCTGCAAATATATATTACAGTTTATTTCCCTAAAATTAGTATAAAGACGTTTGAGTATTATGAAAAAAAACTGTTGTCTGGCGATGAAATAGTTTAATTTCTATGACGTATTAACCAAACATTTTACTGATCTTTTAATACATTCTTACAAAAAATATCACTTCATTGTGCCAAATTACTTAAATGTAATTAAAATACCAATTAAATGTAAATACAATTATTTTTAAGGAACTGTTTTCCTTGATTAATGTAAATATACTTGTAATTATTATAATTAAAATTTTGTGAAATTAAATATTTATTTTTTGTATACAATTTATTTGCTCTGCTAATTTGTTTCAGATATTTACAGTTAAGACTGAAGATATTTTTAAAATTGAATCATTAAAAATATTTTTAAAAATTTATAACATATCGATATAAGGAGATTTCTATTAGGTATTTTACAGCATTTATATTTTCTAATACAAGTTTATTATAATCTAATACAAGTTATTTATCATATTATTACATATATTGTTATATATTTACATTATTTAGTTATTTTATTCGATGCTATTCGATTATTAAAATTGTTTAATAGTTAGATATGGTCATATTATTGCACTTATGTTATGCTACTACAAGTGTTGTTATATTACTACATTTGTTGTTTATTATAATCTAATACAAATTATTTTACTTCTCTTTAGTTGGAAATTCAAATAGTACTTTTAAATCATGTTTTAATAGAGTTGTTATAAATGTATTTGTTTACAATGTATATTATATAATCAGGTGGCTTTCCTGTATAAGGACGTGAATATATAAATATAATATATAAAGACATTAGTTTTCTTTTATTCGATTATCAATATTCATTAATAGTCAGATGGGGCTATATAAATAATTATTTAGGAGCATTTTACATATGGTTAATTCGCTTTAAATTCTATTACATTTTTTATATTATTCCTGTTTAGCATATTTAATAAGTAACAATTATTACTACAACTTACATAAATGTATAAAATAATTTTAAAAAAAGTAGTTGCATATATAGTTTTTTATTAACAGGAAACGAATAAAACAGTAATAAAACGCCAACTGGTTTGAAAGAAATAAAGAAGGAAGTTTGTCTTGCCAGAACAATTATTTTAAATAGCTTATACAATTATCAATTAAAAGTTATTTAAATTATTACTATACATACATTCTGTGTAAAAAAAATATTCGGAATTGTTGAATAAAACAAACAAAAGTCAATTTATTCACCAAATTTTATTTTGTCACTTTCAAAGATGGTATCATCGAATGCAATATAACTATGACAGCGCTTGATCTAATCCATCATACATTTTTCGCAGGCTGATTATGGTATGGCCTTTAGTTCCTTCAGCGAATTTTCTTTTATGGCCTCAATCGAATCAAAACGTCTTTCTCGAAGTGGTAATTTCATCTTTGGAAATAGCAAAAAGTCACTATCATAGCAGGTGAATATGATGCTTGGTCAGTTATGCATTTCATGAAGGTGGAGTCCGTTGAAACTTGCAAAATCATATCTTTAGAGACCTGCCTTCGATGCTGTTTTTAGTCCAAATTGAACTTTCTTGTAACAAATCGTACGACGACGCTTTTCATACACAAAATGTGTCATAATAATATGAAAGGACTTAAATATAATTTCATCTCTTGCGCCAACTCTCACTAGTATGATTTTTGTTCACAAACGTTTTAATTTTGTTGTTTTGCACGTTAGTAGTAGATGAAAATCCAGCAAAACGAGGCAAATAAACTATCACTTCTCTGCCTTCTTTGAATGCTTTATTCTATTCATATCCTTGTGTTTTGACATTCATTATTCCCCGTAGGTCTTCTGTAACATATTTTAGTGATTGGGTAGACGAAATTTTGTTTGAAACACAAAATTTAAGGCAAAGTTTTTATTCAATTAATTTTTTCATTGTAAAAATAGTAGGGCACTCAAAATGTTTGTTTACAAAGATAATTGCTATCAACACACTGATTGACAAATCGCATTAAAGTATGTGTGGTAACTCAGTGCAGTGTTACCAACTTACAAAAAGTGTGATGTAGCGATGTCTTTTACGTGAGGGTTTTAAATTATTAATTCCGGATACTTTTTACACAGAATATGTAATTAATTGTTATAAAAAATTAATAACTTAGATTACTTTGCAATAAACCTCTTCATCTTTAAAGAGAAAATGTCTAGAAAAAAATAAAGGATTAATATTAAAAATTATCATTGGATTATCATTAATTAAAAAAATAATAAGTAATTAAACAAAATAGCTCATTATCAGATACAATTGAAATGTTTCAAAATATTATTTACTTTATCTTGTTTCCTTCCGAATATTTTCAACGTACTAAATACTCTTCCTTTAGCTGAATTAAAGAATCTCTTCTACTAAAGCAACGATTAATTTTTTCCCCTATTCGATTACTAAAGAATTTTTTTTCCCGACTTTAAACCCTTTTCATCATCTGTTTCGAAAAAAAAAAAATTCTGAAAAAAAGGGCGATGAGGCAACAACAAAGACGCCATTCGGGGATTTTTTATCGAAGAAATTACCTTCCTACTTCCAGAGTTATTTAAGATAATTGTCTTATCCTCGAACGGGTTATACAAACAAGGGAAGGAAGAATTTTTTTTTCTGAATCTTAATTAAAGTAATGAGAACTGAATTGTTAGTAGTGTGTTGCTTTCAATTTTCCCCCTTCTTTTCTGGTATATCTTGTGTTCCTTCTATCCATGCTTTAACAGATGTGAATGAAAAGAGCAAAAGACCGAATTTAGCCGTTTTGGAGAAACGACGTTATTCGCTCCGAATAAAGTGAGCTCCATTTGAGAATCAACTTATATATTTGATGCTGAGGCGAAAAATTTGTAATTAAACTTTCTCCTTGGCCCCCTTTAAAAATGACGGAACTGAAGAAGTGCAAAATTTTTTGAATGAATAAAGTTAAGGAGGAAAGATAAGGGAAAAAAAGTTTCAAAACGTCTCCAGGAATGCTAAGATGCCATTAATATGAAGACGAGATGAAATTTTCCGATGAGTTTAAAATGACTGAGAAGTCGTTAGACATGGTTATGAGTTAGGTTGATATGCTTGCATAAGACGCTAAACTTTGGCTCCAAAATCGATGCAGTTTTTTAACTTAATTTTTTTTAATTTTTTTTTTACTAACAGCTTTCATGTTCTTGATGTTGCTTTTTCTTTACTTTCCCGGAAAAAATTGTCATTCTCCACGCCAAGTTAACCTGCACTTATGTGTTTTTAGGAAATTTTTCTTGTGCATTTTTTTTTATCTGGGAGTTTTTAGCAAATGAAACTGTTTTCCAGCAGGCACAATATTTTTACTTTTCGTTAGTTCAACCGTTATCCGTAATTGTTTTCGGACGACGTGATTTAAAAGCTTTTAAAGATAGACTCCAGATTAAGTTTTTGTCAGCGTTAAAAACTCAGAGATTTGCTTAAAATTGTGAAAAGCACTCAGTAAAAAATATAAGGGGATGCGTTTTTATCACTGATGTGTTCGTTTCTGATGTTTTAAAAAGAAACTGAGTTACCATTTAAGATTTTAAGTACTATTATTCAAGTCATAACTGTCGTGCGTAGGTTTGGACTTGAATGAGGCCCATCTAGTAGTACTACTCGCATTAATGAATGTAAATGAAATGACTTTCATGAATGAAGAAATATTATCTAAGAAATGATTTTTTTTTGTTTTAGAAAGATAAACAGTTATTGTTTGAAAAGTTAATGAGAAAAATCTTAAAAGGTTTTTTACATCTTTAGAAAAATAGAAGTGCGCAGAAGATATTTATCTTTGTTACCAAAACTATGGTACGAACAAGAAATGTAGCCTGGAAATTTATGTAGTTCCTATATTCTTTTTATATTGATATAAAATGAAAAAGAGCTTTAGAAGTTTTTGTATAATAAATATAAAATATGAATTTTATTATAATTTTAAAAATAAAAAGTAATAATAAATTTTAAGCGTACGAGAGTTTATGAACATTTCACTATTCTATACTCGTCAATCATTCAAAAAATTAAAAATTATTTATAAATAATTTAAAACTCTATTATTATTGTTGTCTGAGAATACATTTTAATTTTAGTACAAAAATTGTTAAATAAATGTCGTAAGTACAATCTTAATTAATAATTACTGAACAATTTGTAATTTTGTATTAATTTTAAGAACTCATTGAGTTTATTTTATCAAGGAAATTACGACATATAACACGATTAACCTACTGCATGTTTGTAATTTTTAAGCGAAGTTTCTTTAAATATTTAGGGAATTCCTTAAAATTTCAATTAATGAAAATTAAACAATATAAAGACCAATATACTCATAGGGTTTTCTGTTACGACACACACTTTATTATTTGGAAAATGCATCTGTATTCTTTTTTAAACGGATTTTCGATAAAATTTTCGGACTGAATATATGATAACATGCATGAACGTTTTCAGATACAACCCACAAATAGAAAAATACTCTTCCGTTGAATAGTTGAATTTCGTATCAGTGAAGGATTTTAAAATGTTATACATTTATAGAGAAATCCATGTTCTATATAAAAACCAATTTAAACAGAAAACTTATAAGCTCTCTACAAGTAATACTAAGTGAAAAGAAATATAAGAAGTAAATAAATATATTGTGAAATTTAAATTTATCAAATTGCCATTTTACAAGAAGAAAGAAACCAGAACAATTTTATACCATTGTAACATTCATATATGTAATCCAAAAGGAAATAGAAACTTAAAACAGTTCAATATTACAAGTGAATGTTTACAAACGAATGCAAAAATATTATAAATAAAAATAAATGCCTTAATGTAATTAAAACAAGATTTTGCAGATCTCCATACACTAAAAAAGCTGTTATGGGGAATTTTTTGATGAAAAGAAATCTTAAACTGTGAAAATTTAAGTTAACCGAGAAATTAAATAATAACTATAGCTGAACAGAAAAAAAGTATGAGGGCTTCATATTTAAAAATAGATTATAAATTGAGGATGTATTTTTCATAGGAATTCTACGGAGATAAGTTATGTATATATTTTATCAAAACATTTTTCATGCGAGCAAAGATATGGGTCTGACCACTACCCAAAGTTTTTCAGCATCGGCTATCTAAAAATATTTTCGCATCTGCTCAGATTTTCAATTCGCACTTTTAAGCTTGGAAAGTCTATTTAAACTGCATTTCTGACATTTTGAGAGCCTGCATCGAAAAATTTCCTTACGTGAAAGAAGCGTCCGGTTTCTCGTGGGTTTTTTTCTTCTTTTTTTTACTGCAGTGGAGGTTTCTCTAGCAAAGCTGCAGAAAGAAGCAAAAAGGATAACCTCAAGGCCTTATAAATGGTTTCTCCGATGAAATTGATTGAACTTTTCTGACTGTCGCACGTGGAAGCTTAGAAGCAAAAACCATTTGAGACATCAGTCATTTATGTCCCCTGTAGCCAGTTTCCTTTTTGCTATTAATTATTTTACGATTGTAAAAACCCGAAGCTGGACATTTCTTAGAGATTGATGTTTTCAGCAGGAGATTTTGAGATGTAGATCTTTCAGTGCCTCTTGGAAGTTTGTCAGGTTAAGTTGTCCGCAAGAATGGATATTTTACCGTTGTTCAAAGTTCGACCTTAAAGAATGTCGGACTATTTATTGCAGTCCAGTGAAATAATAGTGCTCTCAAAGAATAAATAAGTGAAATAAATAGCATTAAGACCCTGGAATTTATTTTTAGGAGACAGGCTTTGACATTTTATATCGTTTTGAATTACTTGTGTACAAGTTATGTTTTAAATGTATATCCTGTGTATGTTTGAAGTTCTAAAAAACTTTTAATTTGTAAATATTTCGGAATATTTTTACATAGTGGTGAAACGAGTGAATATTTTAAGAAAAAAATTCATTTACAAATATTTTAGCCTCAATAAATTTCAATCATGGAAACTATATAATTCTAATATGTATAACAAAATTTATTAACTGTTTTTAATAAAATCCGTATTGGAGACAAAATTAAGTTGTTAATCATAATTTGTAAATCAATGAAATCTGTACTTCTTAAAAGAAATTAAGGTCTTAATATAATTTATTTCGTAATATTCAAATCTTTCCTTTATAAATGTTCATCTCTTATTTTGTTTTGAATTAGCATCAAGAAATTTGTATTTTTCAAAAGATTTTTAATAATAATTTATTATTATTATTATTAATGTGATTTCCGAGAAACTTGGACATTGATATTGCAATTGTAAAAAGATAGAGTTAGCTCTATTACAGTTTAATAGGTTTCCTACTTCACAATTGATATAATTCTACCATTGTAATTTTTGATACAAACTTCGCATATAGTCACTTTACATATTTTTTTCAAACTATAAAAAACAGTTATTCGGAATAATTTTATGTTTTTGGAATGGAATTTTCTTTTCCTCTTTAAAATTCAATCATTTTTTATTTTGCTGCTTGTGAAGTTTTGAAAAAAAATTTATTGGCTCTGACTCGGATCTAGAGGGATGGGCATCAATGCCATCATCCTCATAGAAAACGACTAATGATATAACTAGAAGTAGGAGTGGAATATTAAAAAAAAGAAAATTTAAAAAAAATATTTTAATAGCCAGTTTAATTTTTCTTATGGATAATAAACAATCTAATTAGTTAACAGTTAAAAAATATTATTTACGTTTTTCGGAGGAATTTTTAATGTTATAAAAAAATCTTATTTATACTTATTATGAAAATTTATTTTTTGTGATTTTCATTCCGTAAATAATTTCGTTTTATAAGAAAGCAACAGTAATTTTATTTTTTCTTTCACTTTTATTTTAACTAAACTCGTTTGAATATATTTCAATCACCGGAAAAAATGTTTAATTATTGGCAAAAAAAATTCTACCTATGATTAAGAAATAATTGTTTACTTCATCTTTGAATTGAGAAAAAAAAAAACCCTTTGTGGGTGTTCCCTTTCGAAATTTGATCAGATCTCTACCTCTGTGTAATAATTAGATATCTCATTAGACATTCTTCTTTTTCTTGATACGAATAAAATCAGGTAAAACTAGGTTACTATGGAGCTTTCTTTTTGTAATGAAATTACACGGCATCGCATAAAAACTAGAATCGACTTGGAGTGTAATTAAGAAGGATAATGACTTTGCTGGGAAAAAAAGGTCCGATAAAAAATATGAACGTAAGAATGGAATAAAAATTTTAACTTTAAATGACATATTCTATTTCATGTAGTCAAATGCGTTAGTAAGTTAATAAATGGGAATATGCATAAAAATAAGACTATTTTTTAATGTTTTAGATTAATTAATAAAATTTTTAATTTTATGAAATAAAATCAAGATTTTTCAGATAAAAGAGTATTGAAATTTTTTAAATATTTTTTTGCAATTTTTGTAAACAAAGTTGATGAATATTTTTGTGAAAAAACCATTAAAGAGAATTTTTATAAACGAATCAATGTATTTTATTTTTTTTTTTATTGAAAGAAATATCTCTATATTTTAATGTTAATTGATGTGGAATCCTGCATTTGTGAGTATAATAAATAATCCTCTATTTTGTATTTAAATGTTTTGTTTTATACAAGATGACCGATAATTCTAGACATTGAAATACTTTCAAAATTGTATCGATTTACAATGAATAACGAAAAAGTAAAAATTATTTATATTTTTGTTCAAATATAATTAGCTATTTTGCCAAAGACGTAGATACAAATCTTGTAAAACTACATGCACAGGTTAAAAAGTTGTGCATTGTGTAATTGGGAATCCAAACAAAATTTTGGAAATCCCTAAAGTAAAGTACATAGTAAGTAAAGGTACATGTAAAGGTCAATGTTCTCAGTTTTATATAAGGCGATAGAAAAAACTTCATACTCGCCTAATCCGACCCCTGATTAATTGTAATGTCCTTTATGCATTAGATATATACAAAATTACCTTTTGTTTTAGTAGAAAAGTTATTTTGCGAAAATGCCTTTTTAATTTTTTACTATGTGCTAATAACTGTGTTTAGTCTTATAAAATAAAAATCATATAACAAGTTTTAACTGTTAATCGAAATTAGAATGCAATTATAGTACCTGCAGAAATTGTAATATAAACATAATACAGGCAGTCCAAGTAAATTATAGAATTAAATGGAATTTATTTGGTAATTAAAAAGGTATACTAATAATACATTGGTTTCAAAAAATTAAGGAGAAACGGAAAAGCTGTGATTGTAAAATTTAATAAAAATATTAATCAAAGTTAGTTAATCATAAAATAGGAGCAAAGGAAAAACAATAGGCTTATATTTTTTGTCTTGAAAATACACAAAATGGAAACATACCCAAAACAGCTAGATTTACTGTGTGATCAGCTTAAATGTGAAATGCGATCACGTCTAAAAGCTATATAGGCATGACTAGCGATGTTCCATTACCAAAATGACTTTTATTAATGCACTTAGCAACAAAGCCCAATGCTGTGTCAAAGCAGTTAGAAGACCTAGAAGTGTTGCAGGGGTGGGTTAAGTACAACACTCCTTAGATCATCTCAAACAAGCCTAATCGGGTTTAAGTTCGAAAAGGGTAGCATTATTATCTTATAAGATGAATGGAACATCAACTGCACTTGCGTAGGAACGAACAATTGGATCAAGAATGCCCTCTCTATATAGTTGAGTTTTAACAGTGCCTCTTAATATGATACATCCAAAGAGATATCTGTCCACACACCTACATTAAACTCATAAAATCTGACTCTTTCGTGGCAGGATATAGGGTTTCTCGGCTCCCGTCAGATCAGTATTCTTAGAACACTTCGTAAACAAAATATTAATTCATCATCAAAGAGCATAGGCTTCCATTAATTTGCACACCAATTGACATACATGGGTACCCAATTAAATCTTCATTTTGGTGGCCTTGTTCAAGAGGTCAGTGCTGGATGTTTTGCATACAGATCTCCTTTGTAAAGCCTTCAGCGCACAGCAATAGCGCAAATAGTAGTAATCTGCGCACTTAGCTAGTTCTAGGTCTTCCTTAACTGCACATTTCAGAAGCTTATTTGTTCTTAGAAATTCAGCAGACTGTATATTTCAGAAGAATTTACATTGAACCATCTTGCTCAGTAGGACTAAATCTGTCGCTTTTCTTTTCGCCTAAAGGTTCATTATCGTAATACAGATAGATGATTTCGAGTGTTCATATGCAAAATATGGTTATCTCGAAATTTCACTACGCAGTTTGTACTTTCAGAAATTTGCTGAAGCTTTTAAATCCTGTTTTCGGCTACGGGCCCGATATTGTCTCTAATGTGCATATCATAATTTGTTGCACGTTACAATTCATGCATACTGTGTAATTTTTATGTAATTTTTTTTTAGCCATGTTATCATAATTTTTCTAATTTTTTTGTAATTAGGGCATGACAAATATTAATTCTGTCAAATTTAATTAAATTAGTACCAACAATATTACATAAGTAAAAAAA
>BPLQ01000641.1:169551-189591 GCA_021605075.1 Caerostris darwini
AAAAAAAAATTTAAATTTCTTTAGCTTACTCTGAGTTTAGTAAAATTGAAAGAACCTACTTACTCGTAGGAGAGACATGAGCTCCTGTAGCCATTTAAAAGTCTGAGATTAAAACGCTGAAGTATATTAATATTAATTGAAAGTAGTGCAATCTTTCATGGCAGTTTTTATTTTTTGAATGATTAAACTCTTATAAGTAGGAAATTACTTGCCTACATTTCATTTTTTTTTCTTATTGAACAAGACTTTGCTTTTGAAGATATTAAACATGAAAATAATTTAAATTTGTCGACGTTTATATATAGTGTTAGTGTTATAGTATATTATTAGTGTTAGTTAAATCATTCCAATTTAAATATGAAATAAATTCAATTAATAATAAAAGTAACAAAAAAAAAACCATATGAAATTATGGTACAACTGATTTTTTATTAGCAAGTATGATTTTATAAAAATTTAACATGATTTCTATTTCTTGGGGAATTTAAAATCAAGCCACATACCTTTCGCAAGAAAATCAATAAATTATTCAGATATAGATGTTAAAATACAAATCGTTCTATATCTTAACTGATTCTATTTCATACAGGTATATAAAGCTCTTTTTTTCTTAACTATGTCGAAAGAATGTATTACAATCTAATAATTTTGTATTACAAAAATGATTTTATAAAAAAAGACATGATGTTGGTACTTATAAAATATTTTATGTGGCTTACAAAATTCTACTTAAAAAGTAAGAATTGAATTATTTTAATATTTGTGGTAATTTTAAATATTTCTATGAAGCAATAATCTATATTGAATTTTAAATGCTTAGTGAAATTTTGAATGTTATGTATCTTTTAGTATGTGACTAAGCGAATTTAATTAGTCAACATTTTAAATTCCTTTCTTAGTTTTATTGTGAGTTTATTTGAGTTATCTAACCATTTCACATCATAATTTAAATTTTGTTAAATATGTGAATTACAAAACTTATCGTTTATAACAATTAGAAACGTTAATTTTTTTTATAAACGCTACAACTATTTGGAAGATTCATCCCTCCATTATATTAAATTCACCTATTTATTTCTCTGTCCATTTGTTTAACTTTAAACAGCTATTAGATTCAAAGGATCCTTTTTCCTAATTATAATAAATCTTTTCGAAAAGACGGACAATTCTACTTAAAAAAAATAACAATTGAATTATTTTAATATTTGTGGTAGTTTTAAATACTTATATGAAACTTATTTATATTAAATTTCAAATACGTATTGAAATTTTGAAAATTGCTTATTTTTTGGTATGTGGTTATTTTTGGTATTTTTTGGTACGAAGAGAATTTAATAGTCAACATTTTAAATTCTTTTCTCAGTTGTATTGTTAGCTTATTTTAATTATCTAACATTATCACATCCTAATTTAATTTTGTTAAATATGTAAATGTAATAAACGACAAATTTTGTCTATTAGGAACTTTAATTTTTTTCTATAAACACTGCAACTATTTGAAAGATTCACACCTCCACAAAATTAAAATTGTCTGCTTATTTCTGTATCCATTTGTTTCCCTTGAAATAGGTATTAGATTCAAAGGATCATCTTTCCTAGTTATAATAAATCTTTCCAAAAGGCAGAATAATTAATTTTTTCCTTTTCTCAACGATGCATTAAGTTACAGAATCCTTCAACAGTTGTTCTGAATCCCGTGCATTGTCATGTGTTGCTTTATGGTTTCACTCTTAGCCTCAAAGTTCCTCAGCGATTAATGGAAGAGGCGAGTTAAGATTTAGAGGATGTCTAGCGGGCTTTCGCCACTGCCTACGCCATGTGATTTACTGCCGTGTCCAAGAAGGATGCTTACTTGCAGAAGGGTAAGATTAGATGCCTGGACATCTGAACTGTTAATGGCGAGGATTTGAAAAGCTTACCCTTTCTCGGTTCTTGGCTCACTGCCCAGAACTTGCTTCTCTTCTCCCTTAAAATTTCAAGCTACCATCCAAGGGAGTAAAGTTATGATAGAATTTTTAATAATCTTTTTCCGGTATTTGCATTTTTAGTTTTTTTTATTATTTAGTTTTTTTCCGTAATGGAATTCTTAAGCTTTTTATTTTATTTGATTATTATTTTTTTTTTTTTTGTCAAGTCGAGGTCTTTCAGTATTAAGTTATGAGTGTATAGGAGACTTCTTTTGTTTGGGAAAAATAGGGATAAGTTATGGGATTTCGTCATTTTAAATTTTACGAATTAGGATACGTAATGCTCTATTTTGAAATGTCTACCATAAACATTAATTAGTTGGTGTAAGTTGAAAATTTTTTTTTTGTCAATGTATTAATTTTAAAATTTACTATTCATTTATATATTTTTATCCATTTGCTAAGCTTGATTTCTTTTACTTGGTGCATGTTGGTTTTTAACATAACTTGATGCCAAATTGTAGAAAATTAAATCTAGAAAGCCTATTTAGCTTTAGAATTGTTTCTAGAACAAAAATTCAGAAACTTAACAAATAATAATTCTTCTTCATATTTTGGTTTAGTGATACTTTATACATTGCTTTTCAATAAAATATACTGAATATATTTAGTACTTCTTCATCAATACTTCATTAATTACACTTATAATTTCATTAAAGGTGCTACTCCTTATTTTTTAATCAAATTTTAGCTCATAAATTAAAAAAAAAACCGGGTTTTTTCATACCTTTATTGTAAATATTGAGTATAAATGTAATTTAGACACAATCTTCAACCTAACATTAATGATATATGTTCTCTTGATAGATCATTTCTAAAACATTATATTAGAAATAGATATATAATTATCTGTGTCTAAATATATATAAATTATATTTGATAATGATTTTTATATCTGCATTAAAAGTTTTCTTTCATATAATTCTTTAAAATCAAATATAATGCACTTATTTTTTTATTCCCTAATTAGTGTCAAAATATATTTTTTAATGAAAATTATGACTGTGATTTACTGGCTTGGTGTAAACATAATTTGTCATGGAATGTTTTAAGGTAAAAATGGGACATACATCTGATTTCCTTATCATTGTTTCTGTTAATACGTATAATTCTTTCATTATATTTGAAATATTAACATCTTAATTACTCCCATTTAATATGGTATAATAAATGTTGAATACATTAGAACATCATTATTTAAATTGGAAATTTTGAAAACAGTTGATATGTGTTTTAGTAGTATAAAAGTAAATACATAAATATATTTAATATTATTAAAATTGTTCAAAAATTGAAAAAGTTCATTTCACTCGCGTTATGAAAATAATTTATAACCATTTTATCGGAAATTTATTGTGGATTATTTTGGAAAAAGGACCGAGATCATTAAACAGAAAATAGATAATAAATTTGAAAAACGTTTCTTAACATTGTTAGAATCAGAAAGAAGATATTTAGGAAAGAAATTAGAACCGACTGCATTGGTAAATCTGTGAACTAAATTCTATTTTCTTTTGGTATATATCGAATTCTAAGTAAAATTATATTTCTAAAGATTATATTTCCTCATTATAATCGAATAACTCATGCTTTAATCATTGATATAAAATATACCATAATATAATGTTTCAACTTCCAATGCGCAATATTAGTATTGGACATCTCTGAAAAATATGTAGTTTTCAACATTTATTAAAAACATTTCTCTCATGATAAAGTGAATGTTCCGAGAAGGACGTTGAAAATAGTTAATTTGAAGATATTAATTTTAAAATTTAATAATATAATGAAGGTTATTAATTAACCATTTCTTGTTATAAGTAAAATATTGAAAACAATTTGAATCTAAACCTCTAAGCCGCAGTGAAACTTATTACAGATTTATTCAGTATTTTTTCTCAAAAAATTTAAATAAAAAAGTCGTTGGTTTGACATTTTAGTCTTTATTTCAGGAAATGTGGATGGTATGAAATTTCAATTAAAAGGGAGTTTAGATAGCTTTTTTATAACATCAAACTAATATTAAAAATTGGAAAAGTTGCGTATCAAATTAAAACTTATCAAACAGTTATCTAAAGACCTGAAGTATTTAGTTAACTGTTTAAGTATTAGTTTAGGATATTTGGCACAACATTTTTAAAATGGGAAATTCATTTACTTACTTTAATTTCTATTAATTTGCGGATTACAAAATTTGAAACATTGGGAGAGAATAAAATATTGTTGAACAATTTAATTTTTGTAACACTGAATATAAAATTTATTTGAATTACTTAAAAATTTATCAAAGATATAATCATATAATTATAATATAATAATTTTTTAATCAATGTCAGTGTTTAAAACATGTTAGTATACAATACTTTTCACATCCTATACGTATTATTAGTATTGAATGTCTCTGAAAAATATTCAGCTAACATTGGAAAAATATGTATTATAAATTTATCAATAGTTAAAAAATTTAATTATTAATTCCAAACAATCTTTCAAAATTGTTTTTCCCCTTCTAAAATGTTCGCAGGGTTTTTCTGCATACATTTAGTTTTTATGTGTTTTACTTACAACTGTAAGCCTAGCGTTTTATGTTGGTGCTAGAGTAGTATTGTGTAATATAAAAAAAAAAATGTAAATTTAGAGATTTCGATTTAGCTACATAGCTATTAAATATAATTCAGAGCGTGACATCAAATTAGAAAAAAAACAGGAAAAATAATAATTTTAATAACTTATTGAGTTCAACGTAAAAAAATTAATCTTGGAAACTGTCGAAAAATTTGGCATATTGCCTGAAATTGTTCCGGTGTAAAAATTGGCTTAGTGATCTTTTTCAACTTCATCTTTCATTTAATAAGCTTTTATCATTTACCTTATCTCCGTATAGACATATTCATGAATAACCCGTCTATAAGCAAACCATCAAATTCTACCACGAAGAATTTTTTGTGAAGTATATAGATATAAGCGAGACTTTAGATGAATATTCTCGCAAAAACGATTACGAATTTGGTAAAAGTATTGTTAAAAATGTGTCTCTATAATATATATATATATACTGTTTGCTACATTTTGGTACAAATAAGTATAAAACTTGGAGGTCAGCCATTTCTCATTCTATTGCAGGAAATGACATCGTTTAATATAGACCTTAGTTTTAAGCACTAAAAAAAGCATTGTTCATTCACCCTTTTATTATTATGGTTCAGTTAATAAAATTATGCAGTAAATGATAATTGCAACTCTATAGATAAATACAAAAAATAATAACATAATCATTTGTGGTTTGAAAATATAAATTTTTAGCAGGAAAATTATATATAGGAAATATTTTATAATTTTTGTTTTTGAATGTTTTTATAGGCTGCATAATAACTGGCTTATATGCCTTTAAGAATTTTCATATTTTTTGTTATTTTACTTTTATATTTTTAAAATTATCATTATGTTTTAATCTTTTTAAAGCCGGCAAAAAAAAAAAAAAAAAAAAAAAAAATTAAAAGTGCGACTTGGCTTAATTTTGTTTTAAACTAGGAAAAATTTGTTTTAAACAGTCTATGTATTATTAAACTTATGTTAAATCGGAAAAAATAGTCAAACCAATACTACAAATTAAACTGAAATCATTATTTTCTAATTTTTAGTTGAATGATTCATTTTAGTAAAACTTTTTTCTTTCGAATTCTTGAATATAATAAAATATACCTAAATGCAAACATGCGTTTTATGTGATTTAAATAAGATTATATGTAGAAATAAAAGAAATCATATTGTTGACAATAAAGGAAATGGATTGTCTATAATTTTAATTTTTAAGATAATTTTCGAATAATATTTAAGAGTCTTTAGCTTAAAGCTAATGTCATTATTTATATTTTCCCTTAGACGCAGACATATTTATTGTGAAATTCATTCGCATTATATTAACAGCAAACATACATATATAACAACACACATTTTAATTTACTTTTTATATAATTTTAGTAAACTTTTCCGAGATGACAAGAAATTGTTCTCTGCTTTTAAAGTTACATTTAAATGAAAATGTTTCGTTCAATTACTATTTAAGTTTTCTGAGGTTTATTTAACAAGTTGTATGGTGTAAAAATAAAAATATTAATATATGTGATTATATTGAAAAATTGTTTTCAATACAACTTCTGTTAAAAGACATTTTATGTTTTTTGTTGTGAGTGAAGCAGCGGCGCAGAAAATTTTGTGGAGCTGTTTTGAAATACAAATATTTCCATTACGTATTGTTGGGTCGTACACGTTTACGTTAGCTTAATATTAAGTTAAATTGCTTTTCGCAGAAAATTTTTTCTCAATATACTATAAGCATTTTAATAACATTTGCGTTGAAAGGATTATTATGTGCATATTTCTTTGAACTTCATATTTATAGATTATTGTGTAGTTGCATTATTGGAGATGTAATAAATGTGAAAAATATAATTTTTAAGTGTACTCGTTTTGAAACCAATAGAGAAATTCTTAAAAAAAAAAATCTACGAATTCTGAGGAAACACCGATCTGTTTTTCTCGTGTCATTTGTAGTAGCAAAAATTTCCAAATAACTTTAGTTGAGTTTATGAATTCCTATCTGTATAAGCAATGTATAGCCTTCTACTCATTTTCTTTGTATGTTGTAACACATTTGTGTGTTTTTTGTTCTATAGATTAATTTTTATTATGTTGTCTCCGTTTAAAATTTTTTTTTCCTTTTATTTTCATTTACTTACTTTTTATTGTTTTTCATTTAATTTTTTATTTTTATTCTTTTTATTTTAAATTTACCTGTATCGTTGTATTGTGTGTAAAAATAAATTTCATGAATATTACTTTTGTAAGCCTTGTGTTATATTTGTGCGGTATACGAGAAGCCTGTATATGACTAACAAAAAATATCTGCTGTAAATTCTCGATTAATAAAAGAAACGAAGAAATTAAATTAATTAGAAATTATCAATATTAGATTTATAGTACATTGAATTATCAATATTCCTTTATTAAATGCTCATGTATTGATAATAATTTATGAAAACTGGAGACGGAAAAATGAAATATACTTTTTGATATTAAAATTAGGCTTATTAATTTATGATTATCATATAAAACAAGTAATATAAAAATTTCTTTTAAAGTCAATTCCTACTTTTTTTTCACTATATTGCAGAAAGTTCTTTATAAATAAAGTTTAAATTTTCCTCTTACATCTGGTGCCTTCTATTGGTAGATACGTGCAACTTAAATCTAAAAAAAACTTAAATTAATTAAATTTAATTAATTAATGAATTAATATTTGAAAAAACTGTATTAACATCAAGTGTCATCCACTACAAGTTTAAAAAAATGTATTTGAACTTGAGTGGATGAATAAATAATATTTTATTAACGATTGAAAATTTGAACAAGATGTATATAGGGAGAGTGCGAGCTAATAGTAGGAATTGAAAAAGTGATTGCTAGTACTTTGTTGGGGATAGAAATGCAGAAAAAATTATGTTAATATTAGAAAATATATTTTGGTTAACAAATTCCAAAAAATATTTGATAATTTCTTGTATATTTTTATTAAATGTGTTTGCTCTTCCTTTATGCATGATTAAAAAAGCTGAATGATAACTATTTCATTCCTTAAAAAACTAAACTTAAATCTGCTATCAGAGTAATTTATTCGAGGAATTTTCAACAAAACCCTGTATGTATTCAAATTTTTTTTTAAAAAATTGAAAAATTCAATAGGACACAATCATTTGTTATGTTGCAGGGTCTTATCACCTTGCAGTAACATTCCTGAAGCGAAGAAAAGGAACTTAATTTTTTATGAATTAATTTAAACACAAGCAAACATTACGTTCTTTATCACGAAATGTATATTAAAGTATGAATTTTTGCGTCTTAAGCAGAATTTCGAATAGCTTGAAGGAAGAGATGAGAAGTTTTTGGCGTGTTGCCCAATGCTTCCTTTTCTAAATTACCCTCTAATTTGCAGCTCTGTTGTGCTATCCTGGAGAATTACCCATCCCTTGGGTATTCCTTTCAAGAATACGACACAAGAGAAACTGACTTTGACTCTTCAGAAGCTTAAAATTCCATTCTTACCCATTAGAAGCTTGTTGAAGGTTAGGTTCAAGCATATAATGATTCCGAAGTATAAAGCTTCTTCTTAATAGTAATAATTAAAATAGGTACTTAAGATTATTGTAAGTGCTCTTTTACTTCCACTTCCGTGGGATATAAGTGAAGTTTGCTTTGAATTGTTTTACATTCGTGACCAGTTGTGGCATTTAAATATATTAGTCTTCTCTAAGCTTTGTGCTTATTTCCAGCAATTTTTTGAAGATTTCGTTGGATTTAAGTCAAGAATGCTTAAGCAATAAAAATTGAGCTTTTTAATTTTGAATGGGATTTTAAATTAATGCTTAACATAAAGAAGTATTCAGTTCACAATATTTTTTTTTATTTTAATGTTATTTTTTTTTTATTAATAAGGGAATTCACAAAGTACTTTTAGTTTAATTCAAAATTTTTCGAAGTACTTACCTTCAAGTAGAAAGGCAATTGTACCTGAGAATTAACAATGGTAATTTAGATTTAAGATTTTTTTTCATTAAAAGATATTTTATCGAAAATGGAGCAATGTTTAATTGGCCTGAAATATTAGACACTTAATTCATTCATTGTTTGCTTATTTTTCATGGCATTTAATTTTTTTCTATATTAGATTTATTAAACATTTATCAAAATATTACAATTTATATAAAGAAATCATTATAATTGCAGGGATATTTTTTAATTTATAGATAAACATGTCAGTTTTTTAAAAATTAATTATCTATATATTATAGAAATTAGGAGTATTTCAAAGCTCTTTTTATTTCACAACAAAAACAACATACGGGATTTAACTTTTTTATATTCTCAATGCAAAATATTTTTAAAGAGGGCGCAATTCTTATCGCAATAACCAACACCTATGAGGGTATGTCTAATAATTAATTTCAGAATTTGAATTATACTAAATATTTATGAAGAGTTATATATTTTAACCGTTAGTCGGTAGAACATGCTATTAGAAAAAAAAATGTTTAAATTCTGTGCATGTGAAATTGGCATCTTCATCAAGCAAATTGAAATTGGCATCTTCATGCTTCAGCATCATCATTCAACACATCTTCTTTCAGTTCAATTTTTATTTTGGTTGATGTTATTTTATTAAATTATTTTTTTTTCAATTTTTTGAAATCTTAATTTATATCTATATAAAATAAAAATGGCTTAGTCAAAATGAAAACTAAGCCTTTTTTTTTTCTCAAAAAATACCCTAATATAAAACTAAGCAGATTGATGTAGAAATGGGAAACAAATTTTAAGATATATAATGTTTCGATACAGATCAACTGTCATCTATTGATCTCTATCTCTATATAAAGAAAATAAAAAAAAAATTAGACATGAAAAGAAATACGAGAACTAATCTCCTGAAATGGCTAAAAATAGCAAACCTTCAATCAATTGATTCTTGCTCAGGTTTCAATTAAACCAACAAAAAGGAATTGGCGCGCTGAGGTTTTGCTTTTTGCGATTTGGTCACAAATGGTGTTAACTTCTGTTAAAACTGCATTTTCATTCAACTCTCTTGTTCCATAGTTCTTCGTACCTACGACACAGATATTGATTTTGTAATTAACAAAAAGTCGTTCACAGTTGCTACTCGAATATGCCACCAGATGGTGCTTCAGATGTTCACAAAAGCAAAGCTTCTAGAAAGGTAAATAGAAAGGGGAGGGGGGAATCAACCTAGAATTTGGTCTACTTCTTGACTGAGTACATGAAATGTTAACTTTAATGTATTTTTAATGGTGTATGTTATTCGAAAATATGGTATTTCTCGTAGCTGAAAAGCCACCTATCCGTAAGACTTTTATTATGCATAGTGTACTAGAAAAAGTTGAATTAAGAATATGTAAATTTAAATCTCCTGTCATTATAGAAATATTCGTTTTGTATACGTGTGCATTGAGGAAAAAAAACGTATTGCATCAGAATGAAAAGTAGTTTCAGTTAAAATTGTCAACTTTCTTTCTAAAGGAATTTCGTTCTCTTTTTTTATGATAAAACTACATGAATTGCATTTTAAAAACAAATTTATGATTATTATGATCATCGATGGATAAAAGTGTTAACTCAGAAAATCTGCGAATTGGTAAATAAGAATATAAAGGTACATTGGCTCATAAGGTATTTTAGATAAAAGTGGTCGATATCATTTATCTGAAGAATTAAATCGTTAGTGAATGGATGGAATAGAAATGAGTCGGTTTCATATGTACAAAATAACTGAATATAAGCCTTTCTAATATATAGCTTGTGGAATGCATTTCTAAGAATAGAAGGCAGAGAAGATACGGCCCAGAAAGTCTTCGAGCTACGAATGCCCATATGACAGCTATTTGCAGCTAACTGTAAAAAAGAATTTAACCTTTACATTATCTAGGACATGCAGATCAACAATGCGCCACGAAGAAATATTGTATGCAAGACGTTTAAAATTGATCCCTCGCACCAAGTCACAAAAATGGACACACACCAAATATAATTGGAATGCTGGTTAATGTAGGTCTATACTGTTTGACGATGATTCCGGATTTTATTTACAAACTACCCCAATATTTTGTTGATATAACAAGAACTTGGAATCCTCCATTTTCCCAATAATATCCATGAAGGATAAAGATTTGGCGCATTCAGTCTTTGACTAAGTATCGTTTTAGACAGCCGCTCTGATCTGTATTTCATGTCATGTTATTGTTCAGTTGTATACAGACGACATTCTTGACCCATCGTTCGCCATGACGCAGGTGAGTGTGGTGACTGCTTCATCGCACAAAGCGATAATACCATACAACACAGAGTCGGGTTACACTAAAATTATCTTCGCAAATAAATCCATTTTTGCGTATGAGTTGGTCAGCACATTCTACGGACTTATACCAGATAGAGAAGACTTTCAATGTTATAGGAGAGGAAATCTAAAAACCTCCTGCTAGGCAGCCTGATTATCAATGCAATAGATCAATATACATGTTGTCACCATAGCCATCTTGTTTCTTCGTTACTGAAAGCAGTAAGTAGTAAATTCAACGGACACTGCCAGCGTATTTGAACCTTAGCTCTCCTGTATTCTAGCTTCCTAAGTTATTATTTATCCACGAGTTGGACTAGAATTATATCGACTATAAAATATAGATTTAACGTTATAATTTTTTTAGAATTAAACTTAGTTGTATTTAAGTTTTCATCCCTCTTAGATCAATTAATCTGAAATAGAATTAATTTGATTAATTAAAATTTAAATAAAAGAATAATTTTTGGCATCGACTATAAAAACAAAAGTTTCTATAGGTAAATACTATTTATAGGCTAGTTTAATAATTAGTTAATATTTTCAGTTTAAGTAAACTTTCATATAGCAATGCTCATTAGTAACTTTTAGGTTAGTCCAGATACTAAAGCTTGTCATCTGTAGTATCATTAACATTTGTTTAAATACTTTATAAACACGAAAACATTATTCATAAGATAAAATTTATAAATCTGACTATCTGTGTTTTTTCTAAAATCTTTTTAAGTTATGTTTTTATAAACAATTTTTTTTTCAATTCCTCGCGAAAAATAAATATAACAGCATATAGAAGAATACATTTTAGAGATATTTCTCTTATTTACACGAGTCTATTTTCATGAGAAGAACTCGCATCAGGTACTCTGATGTTAGAAAACTCTTTCGGATTTAAAGGAAATCTCCCCTTTACCTTGAAATACATCACTTAACTATAGATATACATATGTCTTTCGGTCTTTTAGTACTGAAGAATTTTCCTGGAATTTTACGTAAAGTTTGAAGAGCAAAGAAATATTTCAAAGGTTTACTGTTAAATCCAAAGGAAGCAAGTTCCTTAAGAATGGATTCAGCGTTGTACTTAACTTTTTTTTTCTTAAATAATTCTAAAATATTTTTCACCAAAAAGGGAAGAGTCTGTTAAATAATTTTTGTAAAGAAGAGATTTTGTTCGGAAATCGGCGAATGTTTGATTTCTTTTAATATGAAGTGTTCTTTAATTTTACAAATAGCTCTAAAACTGGCTATTAAAATTGTTCACCATAAAGTAAGCTTGCACATAACAAAATTTATGGATATATATATAGTATGATATAATTTTTGGAAGAGTGGCAATGTAGCTGTTTATTTTATGTCGTATGTCTCCATTATCAACAATAATTAAGTACAAAAATATATTTAAAATAATTTTTTTTTTCAATTTTGCGTGTAGAAATTTTAATTACTTTTCTTAGGAAACATGGTGCATATCTCTTTGAATATACAATCAAGTTTTCGAAATGGAAATAATTAGGGCTTATCTTAAGACTGTAATTTAATTTTTCACTATATAGGTTTCCCGAGATTTAATTGTCGTTCAATCCTGAAAAACGCATTACTACATATCTTTTAATATTTTAATTCATTATTTTTTTTATTATTTATTTAAATTAGTATTATTTACTGTCTAAATGTTTTCTTCATTGATTATTTCTAAAAATTTTAACTGTTTTATTTACTATTCCATTATAAAACGTAGAATCAAATTTTTAACTAATTTATATATAATTGTCTTTAAATTTTAGAATATAAATATTTCAAAGACTTTTAATTAAAAAAAGGAAACATTTTAAGCACTGTTTTCGCATAAATTGACACTGTTTTAATATTCTTCTACCCGACGAAAACGTAAATATCTTTATTGATATTCAATAATTTTAAAATCTTAACTGTAATAAAACTAAATCCATTGTAAGATAAATCACGTCCAGTTAAGTACAAAAATATTTATGCTTTTGAAGGGCCCAAATATGTTGGAAATTAATTCTAATTTATAACAAATGTTTAGACATAAGTTGTAAATATTCAAAACACCATAAAGATAAAATTATGCTCAATAAGTTAATTATGTTTTAAAGACTAATTTAATGCACCGAAAGAAAGTTTTGTTCTCATTGATTAAGGATTTATCTAGAATAAATTTATATTTGCAAGTTTGAAATGTTTTCTGGCAGTATTCCATCTTCTTTTATAACTTACTTTAACATCCTTTGGAAAATAATACTGAATTCATTCATGTGTAAATCTCTTCGCGGAATCTTTTCATTGGTCAATAAGGAACAAAATGTTTTCTGAAAAGTTTTAAATTCGAAGTGCTTTTCTAATTTTACAGTTATGTCAGAGAAAGATCCCTTTCTTTCTTTAGCAGTGATTTTCCTAATTTATGTCAAATCACAGTGGATAAATTACAATGGTAGACAATTTTCTCCGTTTTATTTTGATTCATTCTTTTACTTGGGTGCCAACTCTTCCAGGAAAGAAACCTTCATTCATTGTGGTCATAGGACTTATACAATCTCCGCATCTAAGTTTCAAGCGACGCATAACTCCATTCTTCTTATCTGAGTTCCAGATCGTCTTTTTCCTGTTTCTCCCGTTTACTCCGGCCTCCGCATCCCCCATGATGTTCGCCATCGTTTCTAATGGTTGTTCCGGAAACTGAAGAGCATCAAACATTTTATTTTTCACTTTTTACTTTCCGACAATCTTTCGCCATTTCGGAAAATAGTCTTTTTTCTTTCCCGCTGCCTATATTGAACTTCTATCATGCAGTCTTCATGTTATTTAATCAGCTGCACATTGTTTCAACGGAAACTTAACATTAACAGCGACTCCTCAAGGTCTTTGGACGAACTTCGAACATAGACTTCTCCTTGTTTTTGTTTCAATTAAGATCCAGACATGTCTGACCATTAAACATTATTAAAGTCTTATAATAATATTAATGATCAGAATAGCCCACTTCAAAATATAAGAAACTAAAAATTTTAAATGTAGTTCAATATTTTTTTCACGTGAGTTTATTTCTGAAACAAATTTGTCTTACAATTTGTCAAATGATTGTTATATATTTAATTATGAAAGCAAAATTTGATATTGCTGTTATCGAAAATGATATATAATGTTTAAAGAATATAAAAGTTTCCTTTGACCTCTCTCATCTCGTAGATTAACATGATTAAATACAGAATGCACAGGTTTAAATGTAAAATTATTTTTATTTTTAAACCATTATAATAAAAAAGCTATCCATTTGCTGATAAAAAATAATTACATTCCTTCTTCAATAAGAAATATTTTCCACAAATTAATTTACATAAATTTAGGCATAAATATTTAGTAATACATTTAAAAACGTTGTTACTTATTTTTTCGCATTATTAGATTAAATGTAAGGAATAAAAGAACTTATTTTTCTAGCCATATAATAGTTATTATGCATATTGCAGATATGATTGAACAAAATATCGATATATATATTTCAGAAATACAAACTGTGTAGAAATATAAATCATTATAGCCTCTTTTTCATTGGGGCAACAGCCCCATGGTGGACGAAGGCAGTCTGCTGAATGGCAGAAGATTTTATTATAGCATGTATCAAACCAAAATATATTTGCAATATATATTGCTCAGGGACAGTTTCAGATTCTTTAGATATAAGCAAAAGAACGATATAAACATGTAAAAGCT
This sequence comes from Caerostris darwini, assembly GCA_021605075.1. Taxonomy (NCBI): domain Eukaryota; kingdom Metazoa; phylum Arthropoda; class Arachnida; order Araneae; family Araneidae; genus Caerostris; species Caerostris darwini. The sequence continues at coordinate 184,153 of BPLQ01000641.1, forward strand.
TTAACAGTGAATATTTAGTATTATTAATGTGATTTCGCATTGTAAGATAATTAATTTAGTATAAATTCTAAATAAATTTAGTAAATAGATAATCAAAAATTGTTCCTTTGATCATCATCAGAGCACACACACACACATAATTATTTAAACATTTTAATATTTTTTGTTAAATATTTGAGTAAGGTCATAAAAATGAAATCTATTGAATATCCACATGGTAGTTTTAAATAAAATGAGTAAAATAAAATACATGTCAGAAGACCTTCCTAAAAAGCACAGATTATGACCGAAACTGAAATGTATTAATTTTAATTTCTCTAGCCGTAAAGCGTGCTTAAAAAACAGAGATGGGATAAACTTTGGTAAGATAGGTAGGTAGTGTACATTGAAACAAAGAATTTTCATCATTGAATACTTTGTCGGAAATGAAATGCAAAGGCACTAGCATGTTTGGAAACATCACTTCTACAAACATTAAAGCGTCGTTGTTAGTGTGAGTTACCGGAGAGTAACAAACGCCATTTTGGAAGAATGATAATGTAAATGTTATTCACGGTAGATAAAAGCTGTTGACACCAGCCTTATGAAGTTCTGCCAGTATGTAGCCTTTAATTGCAGTTGTATTGTGGGATAGGAAGCAGCAGTTTATTAATGCTGAAAATCTGATATGCATTTCATTTAAGGAGATCTTGTATTGTAAGCATTTTTTCCGTTGACCAATCTTAAAACACTTGCATGCTTGCATCGGCAACGGTATGAAACGGAATACTTTCGTTTTTCTCAGTTGGATACATATATTGCCAGAATGGCTGTTGTGAATTGGGCCATTCTAGATATAGTGACAGATCAGCTGAGTACAAGCAACACAAGCTAGGTACAGACCAATCTTTTAAGAAATGTTATACACCAAAACGTGGGGTATTCTAAAGGCTGAAGGTTGATTTTAGCCCATGTTTAAAATTGTCAAGCACTGAAAAAGGAGGATTACACCCCACTTTGTCCACTGTGTCCTGCAGCAGAATACTGTGCGTTCAGATTTTGCAACAACTGTGTTTTTCAAGGAGGAATATTATTTGTGAGAACAATATTACTTGTGATGAATACACACGTGATCATGCATTAACATGTGTGGGTGAATGTTAGCCGTTTGTGTATCAGTGACATTTATCGATCTGTTTGGGCAGGAATTAGTGACGATTACTTAGTAGGACAATATCTTCTACCGCATATTGTTTTTGAAGGACATGCTGCTAGGCCTTCTGGTTTATCAGGCCATATATATTTGACGGCATAAAAGATTCCAGTAGGATATAGAACCAGTTTGATTAAGCGATGCAATGCTTAGAATGTGGCATTCTCTTGTCAATGAATTGTTTAGGTAGTCCTATAGCTTAATAACTGTGACCATCCGATTTGTTGTGGAGGCAGTTCAAGAGTCTCATCTATGGAATTCCCTTTGAATCTGAAGAGGAACTCATGGTCAGACTTCCGGTCGTTGTTAGGGATGTGCGCGATATACTTGGTGCAATCCAGAGACTTTATGTTTTGAGGTAGTTTCACGTGAATTACTATTGCATCGCACGGTTTAAAGAAATTATTTAATTATTTTTGATTAAAGTTACTTTGTAACTTATATGTCATTCTTGTGTTTTCTCTTCGCATCCTCGATTTCACCATCATGTGCTTCTGGCGTCTTTACGATATTTGTGTTTATTTTTTACTACGATGAAAATTATTTGTTTTGATGTGTACTACCACCTTTTAAAGTTTGTCTCATTTTTTGATACGCCCTGAATGTATGACATTGCATAAATAATATGTTGATGTTTTTTTTTGTTTACATTTTTTTCTGTAATTAAAGCAAGAAAAAAAATTGTCTAAATTTAAAGTAAATTTCTAAAGCAAACATTTTGATTCGTAACACAACCATCACATTAATAAAATATATTCATAAAAAAAACGATTAGTTGATAGACTTGTATTTAAAACATTTAGATTATCGTATTACTAATAAAAGGATTTTTATGCAAAATTATAAATTATGAATTTTGATATCGGAAAAATGAGACATGTCAAAAACAATTATTTTAGCCACAAAATGTATTTAAAGAACCATTGTTATTCATTGCTTGTATTCTATTTGAAAGCTGCAATTCTGCATTGAATTTGTTAGGAATTCTAGTCTCTGCAAGATAAGTTTAAATTAAATGAATTAAATTTAAGGCTGCATGAAAATTTATGTTTGAATAACTAATGTCGCTATTAATCTATGTATCTATGCAATGTATCTATTTATCTTGTGTATTTGATATTGTTATGCATGAAAAAGAATGAGATCAGTTAAGTTTTAGAACGTTACATATATCGGAATAATTGTTTTGAACACGCGCGGATATAATGTAAGTTAACGAAGTATCAAAAATTATGAATCCAAATTTAAACGAAATATTTTTTATATAATAACAGTGACGTTACAAATGATAAATAGAAATTTCAAATTGAATTTAAAAAATTCTTTCTTTAATTATTTCGGTGTTATTATATTTGATCAGAACTATGGTATAAAATCAATCTATCTATGAAGTTAAATTATTAAAAAAAATTTCTTTTCTATAGATCTTTCTTCGTAAAACGATCGAGCAATCTTTACAAAAAGAAAAACTGAACACTAGACTCATTAAGTAACATTAGTAAAAACTGAATTTTCATATCACCAGCTGAATGTGTTTGGTTTTCAGCACCTTTACACCGTAATTTATGTGCTTCAATAAAGATAAAAAGTTTTAATTCTTCATTTATCAAAAGAAGAAGAGAGAAATTGCTCAAAGAAAAACAACGAAAACCACCCTCTTTAAGGTGCTTCGCTTTGACTAGAAATAAGGAATCGGAATCAATATATCTTTTCCCCCAAATGTATTAAGAGACTCAGTTCGATTTCTAGTGAACAAAAGTTCTTTTCCAGTTACTTTTAATTTCCGCGAGAATTTCGAAAACCTGAACCTTTTCTTTTTCGAACTTTTATTTTCTCTCTTTGGTTGTAATTTCTTGTATACTTTATTTTCTTTTATTTTTTGGTAAAGTTTTACTTTACCTTTTATTTTATTTTAGTTTTGAGACGTTTTTGGATAGTAGCCAGGTGCCATTAAAGATGGTCCGTAATGGCTAAGACATGGAGTTGGTGTACGATGTTCACTCTCTTTTATTCCTGATCGACGTTTTTTTTTTTTCCTTCTGTTCCTCAAACTTCTTGGCAACTTGATCACGAAGTTTTGATATTCGCCAAAATTCGTAGTCTACGATCGTGAAATTGTTTGTTTTGAAACTCTTTCGAGCACCATGTTTGAAAAAAACGATGCGTTTTTTAACATTACTTTTTAAAATTTAATGGTAGTATATGTTTGTATAAAAGTAATGTTCTTCAGAGAGATAATTGTAGACATATCTCTCTTCATTTCTGTTTCAATTATAATCTCTGTAATTACAGTCAAATTTCATTCATTTTCATATAAAGTTCTGCTCGCGAATTCAAATCTATCATAAACCAGAATAATACAATTTCAATATGTAAATTAATAAATAATGATGTTTATACTTCTTGATTTTAAACATAATAAGTCTAATTCTTCTGAATAGTTCTAAATCAAGAAGGGATATATTTAATGCAATTTCTAAAATTTGTTAATTTTGCATTTAAAACATGTCTATAATTCTTGCTTTTCTGTAAAATTGTTATACATATATTCTTTCTAATTTTAAAAATCATTTGCGGAAATATATAACGGAGCTATGCTAAGAAATGAAATTATATCGCAAATCTTAAGCATTTTTTTTTGTAATTTATCCATGCTGATACTTTAGCAACTTTGTCTTTTAAAGTATATGATGATTTTAATGTTAGTAATCTAACATTTAGCCGGTTTTTTAAATCTTCTCAGGTTACGTGGGTAAAAGGTTAAGGTTACACGGATTACGTAGTTATAAGAAACCACGTACCTTTAAAGTACGTACCTTTTCATTTTTTACGTACCTTTAAAGGTTACGTGGTTATAAGAATACAAAATCTTTGAAACAAAATTTCCAATTCATTTTCTTAATTCTTTTGCAAAATATCCTATTAATTTTTGTAATCCTTTTGCAAAATATAGTGTCCATAATGTATAAGAATAATTATATTCTGTTAATATAATAATTATCTATAATTACAATTATATTTTTACCAAATTACATAAAATTATTACATATTTCCCACTGGCTAGCATTTGACAATTAAGTCATCGGCCACTGCTATTGTATTACCCAGGATGCACCACGCTGAGTCTGCAATATAACTGCACTGCCTACATGTAAAGTGGAAGTAATGCCTTCTGAGTTTTTTTATGCGTTATATTTGTCAAAAACCTGATATATGCCAACTACAAATTCCGAATGTAAATATGCGACATATTGTAACCACCTCACTCATTGTTATTTACAAAAAAATGGCTATAACATATGCCAGCCAACTGAATACAACTCTCATCCTCTTGTGCTCTATCGATCGTAGATTAGTAGAGTTGGTGTATCATTAAAATTTCCCACCTGTAAGATGAAATATTCTTTCAATTTTTTAAAAATCATTTTTTTAAGTTTACACATTATAAATCAGTATTTAATATAGTACGCTGCCATTTAAATTTTAAATAACGATTTCTTTAGATTGGATATAAAGAATAAAAATTTAAGTAATTGCATAAATTAACACGGTGTGAAATGCACATTTGTAGAAGTTGTGAAATCGTCGAAATATTAAATACAACATAAAATAGATAGTCGAAGAAGTGAGTGGCACTTAAAATTGACATATGCTGCCGTAAAACAAGGCAGGCCGTAAAGTGAGCAATAAAAGTTCGCGTGGATCGTAAAGCATACTTCTCAGTACTTGGCTCTCTCTATATTTTCGGCCTATCATTATCCTTTCCTTAGCCGAAGCAAGGCTGTTTGTGGTCTATTAATAGACATACGTGTAGCTTTCAATGTAGTCTTTGATATCCTGATCATTTGCCTAAATCGATAACAAGTGACAATAGTGGCTGAATATAAAAGCGATGAAAGTTGCTTTAAAAAGTATACATTAAGAGGTTCATATTTTTAGACGCGCAATTTTTAAATGAACATACACTTTCATATTTCTGAAAATTCATTATTTAATAAGTAATTTTAATCGCAGATTTGAGGTTTGTCATTTATTTTAAAGGTACGTAAACACCTTTATTAAATATAATTTAGATACATTCCAGTCACGTAACTTCCTCCTACAGAAAAAATTTATTTTCCAAAATTTGATATCATTGTTTAAGCTGCGTTTGTTTATTTTCTGTCATATTCTGAATGGTCAAATGTATAGTGACGTAATTTCTATCATTTTATCTGCTTTGTTGGCGTGTTAAATTAAATAAACTC
>BPLQ01000641.1:189601-230971 GCA_021605075.1 Caerostris darwini
TTCTATCATTTTATCTGCTTTGTTGGCGTGTTAAATTAAATAAACTCATATCTAACGTAGCATAAGATCTAATTATTGATAAAATCTAATCAGCAGCATTGTAACAGTATGAAAGAACCATCTATTCTTGGTTTAAATTTTAAGTTGTGTGCAAGGGTTCATTCCCAAATACAAACATCATTAAGAAACTCAGAGTCAGTTCAATGTTTTTGTCTTTTGAACTTGTAAATGTAGTGTTATGAAACAAATGTGCATGATAATTCTTGTAAGTTAATAACGATTTATTTTTTAAGTCACATTTTCTGAACTCTATTTAAAGAAGTCTAGAAAACTTATTAGATAGAAACTGAACTAAAAGAATTTAATAAAGGGTATTAATTGGTATTAAAGAAAATGGTTGAAAAGAATAGAGTATTCAAATCAACTGAAAGTTATACTAAGCACATTTTTAATCGATTTTGAAGTTTAGATTCTAATGATGTGACGAATGAAAAACTAATTAAAGATTTGTTTCTAAGATTTACAACCGATTTATGACATGAAAAATTTGATTTTTAAAAAGTGAAACTATATTATACATTAATATATAAATAATATAAATTGTGAGAATTTTAAAGAAATACATGAAAATGTTATTTTACAAATTATTTCTGATATTTCCCAAATTGATTATAATGACATTTAACTTTGTGAATAAATATTAGTTAGGTGGAATCGTTGACATAATTTAATTTCCAATTTAAAAAGTTACGAGTCGTAATTCTCTCTAAGAAATTTGTTGATTCAAAGAAAATAAAAGTTTCTAAACAGATAACTTCAACGTTCTTTTGCAGCTGGAGCACTTTTATAAATTGAACTCTCTGTGAATCTTTTTAGGTGTATAAAATTTAATCGGATCAAATATCTCACTCATTTCTTAAGTGACAACCGAAATGGCGTTCTTCCTTTAAAAAACAGACTAAGTAAGCACTTTGTACTTAACTATATAAGTATATTTGATTGTAGTAAAGCTTTTTTGATTCTGAATGACTGAAAAGTCAAGAAAAGAGAGCTTACTTTGTTTCATGCAGTTAATGAAAGATACTGAAATTTTATATAAATTTTAAGTTTAGTTTTAAGGTTTACTTTAAAAATTTACACAGAGATCCACAAATTTACTTTCTCCTTTTTTGTTTGCCTAGTTTCAGCAAACATTGAATAAATGAAATATTTTTAATTGCTTGATCAGAACTCATTCTTAACTTAACTGTTGACTTTCCTTTTTCAATTCAGTTTTATTGCTTAAAACCGTGATACATTTGTAGGGGAAAATTTAGCCGTGTTACCTTATCTGCATAGCTGTCATTCACATCAGGAAGGAGATACTGCTCTTTCTTAACAACCTGGCTTCTACATCTATCCTTGCACTGAGCTGATAAGGAAAAAAGAGATTCTTTTCCAGAAGAGGATAAAAATATTTCGCTGTTAATGCATCTCTCTCCTGATGCTCTGATACTATTTCTTTTGATGTTGTAGAAGAGTTGTCAAATTTTATATTTCTGGGTCTTATGTTAAGATACGACAGAAATTCACTATAGTAATATTTCAAGGTTTGGAAATATTGGTTGGAGAGAACTTTCGTTATCCTTAAAGATTTAGTTTAATTTTTTATCATAATGCATGAAAATTATGAAAATATTTTTAATTATTTTTATTTATTTTATATTTTGTTATTATATTTTTTAAATTTTTTATTTATATTTTTTTATTTTTTTTATTTATATTTTTTATTTTTATTTATTTATTATTCATTTATTTATTTAAAATAATTTAGATAAAAAATTTATTTTTGATTATTGAACCCCTTCACTATATTAAATAAGAAAAAAAAGGGACTGACATAAGTTGCTTCATCAGCTTAATGACTACCGACATTTCATGGCTAATTGTTTTCTTTCTGAGAAACTAAATCTAATGCTAAGCTTTAAAGTTGCTGTAATAGCTGAACATAATATTTCTTCTAACTGAAACAAAAAAATTGTGATTTAACGTCAGTTAAATGTCTTTTTTATTGAAGAATTATTTTGGCACAATAGACGATTTAAGTAGAAATCTTAATTTCCTACAAAAATTGTTTCAAAAGGTTTCCTATTAACAGATGGCGAAAAAGTGGCACGATTGTAAGGATTTGGTAATTATGAATCAAGTTACTGATCCATAATTTGAAGAAGTTTACTTTAGAAAGAAAAACACTTTCATCTCCTCAATTTTTTGATATTCAAATTATCCGAAAAAACTTTCGAGCATTTTTATAAAAGTTTTCCTTCAAATTAAAAATGTTTTAATTATTTTAAAAATTATTAATGTAAATGGTTAGAGAAACAAAATTGCTTGGTATTATTTCCTGGTACATCTTTATATGCTATTAAATGTGAAGCATAAATTAAATAAATAAAATAAAAAGTAAAGTGCTTTTTTTTATCTCCTCATGGCATATAGTCATGTATTTTTTTGCATTTTTTATTCCATTGAAACAAAAGTTTTTGAAAAACGAAATTTCTAAAACGGTCACTAAGTCGAAACAAAACTTTGTCTTATATTTTTAAAAATTTCCTACTATTTTAAATTATTAATCTTCTATTTTTTAATTAAATTTTTTTTATTTATTATTATTTTTTTAAAATTTAATATAAAATAGATATCTTCAAAAAAAATTAAACTTTTTTATATTATGAAAATTCATATATTAAACATAAAACTAATGTGGAAAAGGAAATTATGATTTGATTGCAAAACATTTTTATTCGCAATATTAGTATCACTTTACAAATAAGGTTATAAATGCTATAAAAATAAAGGTTAGTAAATGTACGTTATTATAAATTCGTTATAATACGTTAATTTCATTAATTACCTATTTCCAGTTAAATGACCATATGAAAAATGTAAAAAAAAATATAAATAATATAATGTTTTAAATAGTACAATTATTATTATCCTAACCTTAATGGATATGCTTTCCTAATTTTTGATATTTTGATTTGAAGTATCATATGGATTAATGTAAAAAAAAAATTTGTTCTTAGATTAATAAATGACAAGTTTTTCCTTAATTCCATTTCATTCTATTTCTAAGAACTATTTTCTAAATTCGTATTAGTTATATTATAAGGAATTTATTTTCTATATTAAAGACTATTTTCTATATTCGTACTAGTTATATTATAAGAAATTTATTTTCCATATTCGCACTAGTTATAAGGAATTTATTTTCTATATTCGTATTAGTTATATTATAAGGAATTTATTTTCCCTTGTTCTATCGAGCGACCTCATTTGGTTCAAGGTAGGAAAAGAGAAAATGCATTCCAGAGTCAACCCGGTATTTGAGCTCAACTTTCGCCTCTGCATTTTCGTTGCTCTTTGAAATCTATTCAATTCATGGTATAAGGGAGAGGGAAGACATCAAAAAGCATATCAGGCGTCAGGATATGACCGGAAACGAATAAAAAATGAAAGAAAATAAACAAACAAGAAGTATAAATGTTTTTATACTTTTTCGCCCCCCAACTCCAACTTGCCTTTCCTATTTAGATAGGGATTTTATATTCCGTTTTTGAAATGTGCGATTCCACGTTTAGATGATAGGAAAGAGAGAGATGGGGAGGGCCAAAATATATTATCCATCGGATGATATTCTCCCCTTTGAAATGCGAGGGGGAATCCCCTTTGTACTTTTCAATCTGCACCTTCTCCAGAAGTTACCGCCATTTGCTATCGCGATATCTCAGGGTGTAATTTAATGGTTCACAATTTATGAAGAGGTTGCCAATTTAAAATTTTCTCGCCTTTTTTAGGTGGGAAAAATATCGCCAAATATATTCCAATAGAAATGCAGAAAGTAGGAGGCATTTTCAAATCATGAAATGTATACAGCTGAAGTTATTTTAAGCATGTTTAAAACTCCTATGCCGTTCTTCTTGATCTGACCACTGTTCATTACTAATTTATTCATAACTTTTTTTGACATTTTAATGACAATTCATTTTTAAATTGTCATTACTTCAATACTTATTGCATATTGATTCAATTATTTAAATATTCTTCTCGTAAAAATATAAAGCATGCTAGTATTAGGAAAATAATAAATTTATCTGAGTACAATGTTTAGTTTAAAAATTCTGCTTCGGTGAATTTTTCTTATGAGGATAATTGCTGTTGTGAATCAAATTTATTGAAATATATCGTATGATATACAAAAGTATTAGTTACAAATAATAACTAATATATAGAAAATTTTTCCTATAAATTATTGGAATACGTATTCAGTCTTTACTAAAATTTGTATGCCTGTTGATATTAGTAGTAAGCAAAAACGGTGGCAAAAGCATACATATGAAATTTGTTTTTGTAATTATCTTTTGAATGTTTTTTTTCTCATTTTATTTGAATACGATCGATTCAATTTGGATCGATTCTATTTTTTCGACAGGAAAATTGAAAAACATCTTCATTATTGAGATTATTTTTAACAGAAACAATGGAAACAAGAGCAAAAAATATATAATATTCATTAAAAATGTCTACTGCAATCATATTTATATATGATTGCAGTAGGATACGAAACATAAACATTTACCCAATAGGAAATGTGCATGTAAAAGGGTCATCATTCAATATGAAACTTTCAGATGATCTGAATTTAGCAATCATTCAAACATAATTTAGTAACATTGTGTAATTTATGATATGAAAGCTTCCAACTATATAATAGGATGTAAAATTTCGTCATTTGACTTTGTAATACCTGTCATTAATGATGTCTAACAGTTTTTTCTAGGGAGTTTTAAATACTTAATTATTTATTAAAATGAATTCGAATACAACCAATGTTGTTAAAACGTTTTCACTGAATTTTATACCGAAATTTGGAGTTTATTTTTTTTTTTAAATTTTATGAAAGATATAATAGAAACAACATTACCATGTTTTTTAAAAACATATTTTTATGATTAGATGGATAATGGACAAAATATTCAGTTTTTTATCCATAAAATATCTATAAAGTGTTTATTTAAAGTTTTGTTAAAATATGCATTGGAGAAAAATAGATATTTAATTTATTTTAAATACCATACAACTTCATGCATGATTTATATGTTTGTTTTATTACGAAATTTTGATTTTCAATTTTGAAAATTATTCTAATAATTTATGAAATGTAATTATTTAACTCTTTTTGTAATTGTATTAATTGTTTAGATGTTAAAAAAAATTTAAAATGTGATATCAAATTTAATTTTGAAAGTTATATTTAAAATGTTAAAATAAACAAGATTGAACACATATTTTAAAAATTAATACATTGTATTGTTTTAAAAAGAAAAAAACTTTAATGAATAATCATTTGTAATTTTTATGTATAAATATCTTATAATAAGTTAATTTAATTTTTTCATGCTGTTTTTGTTTTTTCTCTTTATTAGAATAAGATAAAAAGCGTTTATTTTTATTTTAAGAAGCATTTATTTTAAGTAATTATTGTTAGATCAAATTTCAAAAGTTGAAAGATCTAATTAGCCTAAAGTGTGCGAAACATGATCGTAGAGAGTCAAACCAAACCAAAAGTTGAAAATTCAATTGAAAAGTTTCCTTCGAATTAAAAAGGTTTATATTAAGAGAATAGCAGTTTACCTCAAGTGCCTAATAATGGGAGAATTTTTGTAAATAATCTTTGGTGAACATATTTGCACTTTGGAATTACATGATTTAAATTATTTAGCATCAAAAACAATTATGCTGTTTTCTGTTTTACATTACCGTCTTTTCTATTTTTGAAAATACATATCAAAATAACATGTTTTCCAGTTAATGATATCTATACGATGCTATAAAAATCTACTTACAATTAATATGAGAGAGTTAATAAAAACTGCTAATGCTTATAAAATATATAAAGAAGCAATTAACCTCAATGTAATTAAATATAATCAAACCTAAAATCTCTTCTGCTTGTTTTAATGTTATTTTTATTCAAAATACCATTGGAAATAATAACAGCTTTCCAACAAGCTTTTAAAGAAACAGTTTCTATGAATTTTATTATATTTACAATCGTTGATTAAAGTGCTGCAATTTATTAAGCTTACATAAATTTTCACTTAAAAAAATGAAGGCATCCGGCGAATAGATTCAACAAGACCTATATTATCTTATTTTTCTTTTCTATAACACCCTCTGAAAAAGGCGTTGTCGTTTTCACTGCAGAATAAACCTTGACTAAACATCTAACGTTGGAGTCAAATCGCTTACCGTTATCATGAATTATGTATGATCTTCCTGGACTTTTTAGAATATCCAAAAAACTGTTGTTTTAGGAAGGGAAAGATATCGCGCACCGTTTATGAAAAGCTTTTACCTCCTGGCTTATTTTATTTATTATTTTTTTTACATCTCGTTTATTTTATACAGTCAAAATCCGATAAATAAAATAAAATATCTAAATATTCTTTTTTCTTAAATAATTTAAATTACGTAGTTGTTTACTGTTTCAATGAATTCTCTGATAATAATTTCTGTTCATATATAACTATAAATAATTTTGGGAAAAAAATAGGACACTGTTTTTAGGAGAAGTATATGACAAAATTCATCTACTTTTTTAGTTAATAATTCTATGTGGGTGGAATTTTCAAGCGAAGGAATTTTAATTAATTAAAACAACTCAGAATAATATTGTCTAATGTTTTCATACATATAAATTAGTTGGTGCACTGTTCCAAATTTTAACGATAACTTAACACTATATGCAGGTGTATTGACTTGAAGATATTCAAATTCGATATTTCAATTTCATTGTTATTTAGTTGTAAATTTTCAAAGGAATACTTAAGCTCCTTGATCTTCATTTCAGTTATTTTCTTACTAAGAATTCTTTCGGTGCAGAATTTATCATGTTTTCATTTTTCCATTTGTATCACCTTATTTTAATAAAATATTTAAATTATTTAGTGCCTTAAATATAAAGTATAGTCTAAATAAATAAATAAAAGATTTAAAAATAATACAATAAATTAGACAATCTCTTAAAAAAAAAAAAAAAAAAACCTCAAATTAGTAAAATATCTAATTTTGCAGTATATTAACAATTCTTTCTAAAATCCTAATATACATCAAATCTAATTAATAATAACTATAATCATTTCTACTTGTATAATATATATATTAATATTTATATTTCAATATTCTCATGAATTCTTTTGATTAACTTTATATACAATTAGGACAAAAATACACAAAGATAATGAATAAAAAATGAATCAATAGAAGGAAAACACGATCATCATTTAAGCATCAGACTTTTTTTTTAAGTTGTTGTCAGAAAATATAAAATGTGAGTATAAAAAAATTCATGCAGTATAATTTATTTTCATTTTACAAATTGTGACTGAATTTTTTTCAATCTTAATTATGATTTGTTCAGTCTATGCTTGAGACACTTCAAAAGAAACAGTTAAAAATGACTTGTCAACTTAAGCAAATAATACTTAAGAAAACAACTAAAAAGTAAAATCTGGCAAACAAGATCATTAGTGCAAGACATTATTTTTCAAACAATTATTCTGACAATTACATTGCTACAATGCAAAAATGTTCACTTTATAATGTTACATGGTTGTGAGGTTTAAAGTAGATAATTTAGTTTTTTAAATAGCTTTTAAAAAATCTCTCAAGGAGACATTTTTAATTTTTGCACCATTATAGAAAAACCGATTAACAATGCCTTTGTTGAAAGTAGCGATGTTACACACTAAATTTTTTGTTCATAGAAATTATAATTGCTACATAAAAGTGTATTTTTTAATTTTATATGTTCGCTTTTAAAATAATATTACTTTTTTTTTTTATAAAAATACCATATTAACAATAGATACAAAAACTATTTAAAAGAGTACACCATCACAATTGCCTGTTTTCTATTTAAAAGGAAATTTTTGAGAATGTTTAATGTGCAACTGAAAGAAGTTTGATTTTATAATTAGTTGAAGATATAGATTTAATTTCTTTAACTTCTTGGTGAAATATTTTGATGTACACCTTTTTTTTTACATTTTGAATAATTCAGTTTTTGAAAGCAAGACATTAACAAACTAAAAGCACCATTTTAAAAAAAAAAATATTTTAAAATATTTGGGGACAAATTAACACAGCTAAGAGTGTACATCATAACAGTATGCCATTATTTTAACCTATATAAATAGAATTATTTTTTCATAACAATGGTTAATTAATATTAGCTACATTGAAATATAAAATTATTTAAAATCCACTAAATAGAAGTGAATAAAAACAAACTTGCATTTAAAATAAAACTATAATATTACTTTTTCATTAATCAATTGTGCAAATATAGAAAAGTTTTTAATATAAAAATGTTTCATTCTGAACGAGTGAAATTCCAAATTAACAATAGTTTATTAGTAGTTGTTTCAATATTTGTTTTATTCAAGATTGTGGTTATTGTTTTCCACTTACAGTATTTAAAAAAATTTAACATTGATTGTTTAACAAATTCATCTAATAACTAGAAACTTAGTAAAAACCACATTATGAATAGGTTGATAATTTTGAATATTTTAATCAATTAAAATAAACATTCAAGAACGCTGAGACTATGAAAAACTGTTGAATTCTTGATAAATATAATACTAACCTTTTTATGCAATGTAATTAAAAATGCTGATATATATATATATTGAGAAGTCTGAACAAAAATCATATACGTTACTATATATAAAAATGTTACCCAAAAATGTATCCTGCATAAATAGAATTAAAAGCAAATTCTCTGATCTTATGAATCGACGCACTTAAGATATCTCTAGAAAATAGATTCATTTAAGATTCAAGACTCTAAGATTCAAATCATTTGAGTTAAATTTTAGAAAAAAATCGAGAAAGGGAAAAGTACCTCCTAGAAAATGAATGGTGGAGGGATAAATATTTATGTTGTGGCGATTTTGTGATCAACCAAGGAGTCTCGAGTTTCAGAGAAAATCGTCATTTATTTCAAAGCCACCAAATTTTATTTGTGCCAAGGTGTCGAAAATTGAAACCACGCCTGCCCCCGTCTTTCTCCCTTGGTGTAGTGGGGCGCAAACGGTAATTGCTCCCGACGCCCGATCCATTTGTCAGAAAAGAGCCCCCGCTAATCCTCCATCCCCCCTCACAAAACGGGGAAGTACAACTCTCGAAAAGAAACGATCAATGATAAGCTGTCTTCCCACCATTGGTGTGAGACCGAATGGAATATAATAATAATTGCGGGGATGATTTTAGCAAGGTAGCTTTGCACAAATGTTTCATCTGCGGTTATTAAAGCTACTTTTCTTCGATGTAACATACAGTGGTAAATAACTCATTGCTATGAAGCAAGATATAGGGTTACCGTACGATAGAGCTTCCTTTTGTAATACATGCTACATTCCAAATGTAATGGAATGAAAAAAAAAGGGAATAGACATTTTATTTACAAAATAGAAAATAAAATAAGACTTGTTTTAAAAATGAATATAGTAAAATTAATTTTATTAACGGTTGAAGATAAATTCCAGGATAAACATGCCATTTCTGACTGTTGGATGACAAAGTCTAAACATATCTTTAGTTGTGTTCTGGCACCATAAAATATAACCTAAAATTCTAAATATGTGAGAAATGTTTAATATTTGCCCAAATTTTATCAAAAAGGGACAGGAAAAAGTAAGCTAAGCTAGTTATGAAAAAAATTCGTTGTAATAAATAAAATATGTAAACAATAATTCTCAACATTTATCATAAATATAAAAAAATAAAAAAATATTACAATCCAATTTCATCTGCTTATTCATTGACGTAATCAAAATATATACATTCTGTGTAAAATCATTCTATCAAAATAAATTAATCAATCTATTATATTTATTCAACAGTTTTAAAAGTAAATTTTAGACACGATTTTAAATATTCTACATTGTTCCATCTACCTTACTGAAATAAAATTCGCATTAATAGAAATAAAGAAAATAAGCTGATATTTTTGCATGCAAAAAAGTACGTAATTTGTAAATAAACATATAACTGAAATTGACATATCTTACAATCTTCAGACATATCTTCAGATTATTTAAAAATTTACTTTAATCTATAAGACACTAATGGATATTTTAATAGCTTTATAAAATTGATAATGTATGTTTTCTAGAAATACCAAACATTTTGGAAACATATTTTATGAACTTTACTGAATGTTATTTCAAGTGGAAACTATTCCCATGAATTGACAGAAAGAAAAAGGGCTTCAGTTTTTTCTGCTTGAATCGGAACTTTCTAAAGAAGCTCTTCAAACTTGATCTTAAATACCTTTTGTCACATGTCTTTGACAAGGCCGTGTAACTTACGGTTGACCTGAACGTATTTCAATCTGTTTTTTTTATTGATTTAAAAAATGGAAAAGTATAAAGAATAAAAGAAAAAACATTAAAACTTACTATGTAATTTTTAAAATAGCTAAAATATATATATCTTAAATTTTTAGCAAAGAACTGGATAATTTTAGTAAGTAGTAATTTTTAAAAATATTTTGGGAAATATAATTACTTGGTGCAAAATATTTGACTTTCAAACTGCATATTTGAAAATTTTTTTTTTTTTTTAATTTTAAGAACTTTTTTTATCGTAATAAGGTTTCTCTATACAATCACTTATTTTCTTTTTATGAATTTTAGTGGAAAAGCGTAATAAATGAGAGTAATGGAACAGCACATGGAAGAGTAATGAAAAAGCGGCAGTTGAGAAAAAAAACATTTCTGGTATTATGCAAACAGATCGTGAAGTAAATATATATTATCGCTGTCATACTAATTTTTTTGTACAGCGCACAACTTCCTATTGCTTATTTAAAAAAGCTTGTTGTTGTTAAATTCGAGGGGCACCAAATTTGCAGAATACAGTTTCTGTTTCAAGAAATTAATAGAACAAAAACTTGTCCATTCATGCTATTATATGATTTAGAAAACATGTTCAATATTTATTTTTACATGTGGAAAATCTAAATATTGTATTTTAATGCCATTTATTATAATGATATAGATATAATACCTGGGTATTTAAGAATATTATAATAAAAAAATTTTATAAAGAAAAATTTAATTTATTTTAAATTTTGCAATAAATTTTATTTTAAATCTTTCCTTATAAAATAAAAATCATTTATTTTACTGAATTATTAAGAATTTTTAAATGATAGTAAAGGAAAATGTAATAGATGTAGCTCAATTAAAGTACATGCATCATTGCATAAAAGATTTTTTTCAACACATATATACTACTTATTGTTCTCCTAAAACAACGAAAACTATTGGTTGCATTATCAGTAAACTTCCAAAATTCTATATAAATGATAGCATATTCTTTAAAACTCGATTCTTTCAGAATTTATGAAGCTATATTTTTGGTTAACTTTCAAGTGATTAAAATATTTTTACAAAAAGTATATAAATTTTAAAACAACAGTTGAAAACTCATTGTAAATAAATAAATAATTTAATAAACATAATAATTTTTATAATTTTCTAGTTATTGAATACACCTAACTTGGGTATAGTTAAAAAGTTTATTTACATGATTGTCTTCACATAAAAAGGATCGTAAGAGGACAGACATCAATATTGAAAAAGTTAACAACAAATTAATCATTCATTGAATCTTTCATATAAAGCAATTTTTATATTACAAAATGCATGTAGGTTAATGGAGGTTAATTTTTTTAAAAGATGTTTTTCAACGCTACTTCCTTATCTGTAGTAATTATGAGGTACCAAAATTGAAGGCCTGATATGAAAAATTTATGAATGAAGAAAACAGGTGCATATCATGAAGGTCTTAGCACTCATGCTTGAACCGTGATCATTCACCTAATCCAACCGTCCTCAATAACCGTGAAAAACAAAGAATAACCAAATAATTAGACATCCTACTCCCGTTTGCGTGAGATAGAGTGACTGGGTGCATGCCAACTATCTACCTTTAAGAACAATACAATCCAACATTTGGCAAACCCTCGATCTTTCACCTAATTTGTCTTATTAACTCTTTCATCTGGCGCATGGCCAAGCTAGCTTAAGTAATAGATGGGCCATATAGGTTTGCTGAAGTTGACATCTGCCCAGAGGAATTGGTACTGGTTATAACCAAAGAGAAGACAATGAGCAAGGAGGCGACAATAATGTTATTGGATTTCCTAAATTCGACGAAATGGATAGTGGGCGAGCTTTGTTTTCACTCCACGGTTACACGAGCAGTGAATCCAGGAAAGGGGAGATTGATATATATCTACTAGCCCAGACTCTTAGAATTTATTTCATCAGGAAATGTATTGCTTCGTAACTTTCACAATGGCTTCGAGAAATGGATTTCCCCTGTGACGAAGAGTTTCATCTTCCGTCGATTTTAAAACTTGGATATCTTTGAAATAAAGTTACCAACTCTCAAGATATTGAACAGTTAAATTTTTATCTTGGACTATTTCATTATAAGACTCAAATTAGTCAAGATTCAAAATTTAAGCACCAGCTGTCTAATATATTGATACTTTTATACTGCAATAACTCGATTTATATAATATATTTCTTAGACAGTGGAATTAATTCTATGTCGCATTAACTATCAAAACAAATTAATGGAAATTAAAACAATTTTAACCATCTAAAAAACCCAACTTTTTATAATATTTAAACACTGTTCAGAGTTTATTGGTTAAAAACTAAAAATAAAGTAATTCCATTTCATGCAGAAGTTTTATCGTACTTAAAAATTTACTTTGAAGATATTTCATTTCTATTGGATTATTCAGAGAGAAATACAAATTATAGTGTAAATTAAATTAATTTTTTTATATTAATTCCTGAAATTTATATTTAATGCCAAATTTTAAAAGTTTCTTAAAATATTTATAAAATAATATCCACAAAATATATAAAGCATTGAAAATTATATTATTAGAAATTCGAATATTTTATAATTTATATTTGTAGTATTATTGGTTTTGTAAATATAGTTCCTTATATTTACTGCATTATTATAAGAGTTCTTAAAAATTCACGAGTTCAGTGTAGTAGTATCTTAATAATGGTAAAATTAAAAAAAATTACATTGAAAAAACCAGAGAAATATATTTTCCTTGAAGTAAAGTGGGACTTTCATTCACATAAAATCAGAATTTAAAAAAAATAAAATAAAATGTACTTCGCTTTTCGTCAGAATTAATTACAATATACTGTAATTCAATTAATTCTTAAATAGTGTTTACTTCAGATATTATGAAAAACTTCAATAAATAAGAGATTTTAATAATAGTAATAATGTTATTGATTTTCATATTTAAGGTAATTTCTTTATAAACATGTAATGTACTTTTTATGGCGTATAATGCACATTCTTTTTTAATAAGATAAGATAAAGACAATTTTTGTTGAACGGAAACCAAAATGTTTGCTAAAAATACGATAAATGCAATCGATTTTGAAAAAAATGCTCTCTCATATATAGTATTGGAAATGCTTTCAACAAAAATTTTGATTGTTAAATTTCTATTATAGTTTCTGTTTGATAATTCTGACAGCATAATGAAAAAAAAATCAGAAGTGGTTTATTCTCTAATTTTTTTTAATGTGCTTGACATAATTAAAATTTTCAAAGCAAACAATCTGTCTTCATGGTTAAACTGGAACCTTTTTACATGATATTAAAATTTTCATAACTAGAATTTAAGTTAGAAACTAGGTTAAATTTTTTTATTAAACCAAATAAATTAATTTTGAGGAAAGTTATGCAGCGGCATAAATTGCAACAATACGTTAAACATTTTTACATCTATTTATTTAAAAATTTATATACCGAAGAGAAATAATTCTAGAAGAATTTTATAGAAAATTTATATGCATTATATTTAGTCTATGGTTAAGCAATAACTTTTTTTAAAGTTTTATTCCATGCGTGGTCAATCTCTTACCATCAAAATCTCACTCCCAAAAATAAGAAAAGTGGGTACGGTACATCCCTTTTATCTATATTTTATCAAAAATGTAAAGCAAAAAGTTTTAAATTACTATTCTATGATGCCAAGAAAAGTGTTTCGCCACAAAACATTTCAAAATCCTTTTTATAGACAGAGCTTGAGTAAACTGCCCTGGCACTGTGTTTTGCGTTTGGAAATACGATTTTATGAATGTTTGTTTCTCGTGTCGTTTCTCCCATCCACATTTGAAGCGGAGGTGTAGTTGTCCGAGGTTGGTGTTTTTCATTCCCATTTTTTTTTTTACTTTTCATAAAGTATTTCTGGATGCAATTCCATTTTCCTGATACTTGGCTTATTCAAAAATCTTTTTTTTATATCGTATCTTCATACTTTTATTCTACTTTCTGGGATTTCTCCTTCCAAATATTTTCCCCATCTTCTATTATTCTTATAGTCTTCCAATTTATTTCTTTTACATACATTTTCAATCGAAATGTTTCTTTTTCTTTTCGCTTCTTCTTTTATTTCTTATATTCTGAGTTCTTCATTTTTTTTCGTTCTTTCAGTCGTGGACTATTCAAGGGGAAGTAAAAGTGGAATTTTATTCTTATCATTGGGAAAAAAACAGTTCATATAGAATACCAATTTGCAATTACTCAGATATTATATTCGTTAGTTAAAAAAACAATTAAGGTTGGCTTTTTAAGTTTCATAATTTTTAAATTTTTTAATAAATATTATTAAAATTCCAGTAAAAGAAAATCAGTTTGCATTTAAATTAGAAAAAAATATGGAAATTATATACAAATGAATATTAAACTTTTGCCCAGAAATGCAAAAAAAAAAAATTACTGTTTTTTTTAATTCCAAATAAGAATAATTATATTGAAACTTATTCGAATAGGAAATATTCAGATCACATTAGTAATCCATCTTATAATACTATATATATCTGTCTTATAACCGCTATCTTATAATACTATATTCCCTTTAAGCAATATGACCAAGGATTATGGGATGATATATTATTACAAAATGTTAAATTTGTTCAAATATTATAATTTATATTATAACTGATGCATATCTCAACGAAATACATTCTGTTATTGTTCATAGTTTTGATACTTTTTAAACAGTTATAAAGAATTATCAATTTATAACATTTTAATAAAAGCCCTTATGTAAACTGATTAAATTTGACATTATGGCAATCATGTAAAATTAGTACGATAAATGTGGCATCTATAATGACATTTATTGTACAATACGGCATTTCACGATAAATGTAATATTAAATATTCATGAAATTTTTAATATATTAAATTTATACAATAGGTGAAAGAAATTAAATAATCAAATACCTAGAATTTCCTTTTTTTTTTCTGAAAACATTTATTTTGATATGAAACTTAAACAAAAATAGAAAGACTTAATTGTTTTATTTAGTTACTTTGATTTTACATGGTTGTCCACATTAAATATATTCTAATTTTATTTATTTCCTAAAAAAGATTTCAAATAATTTACTGAAGAGTTTACAGTTTAACATTTCTTCCTCTATTTCTTCTGCAACAATTCGCTTTTCTGCGCTATAGAATGTTTTCCGAGAAATCTCCCACTAATCTTCTGTGATTGGGGTCCGTGTTTTCCTACATTTCTCCGAGGCTAATCAAGTATTTGACCTATCTACCTAGAGTCATTCATTCTGCTGGGGCAACTCTGTTTCTCTTCTTCAGTTAGCACCATTCCAAATAGCTTCCCATTCGCTCTATGAGCTTCTTATCTTCCAGTCCATTTCGAATCAATGTCATCACACCTTCATGTCATCAGTGG
This sequence comes from Caerostris darwini, assembly GCA_021605075.1. NCBI lineage: Eukaryota > Metazoa > Arthropoda > Arachnida > Araneae > Araneidae > Caerostris > Caerostris darwini. Next base: position 205,470 of record BPLQ01000641.1, read on the forward strand.
AAGACTTTTTTTGCACATAAAGACACTAACCATTTATGAGCAATAAAAGGCTTAAAGAAGAATAGTTTCATTTCTATTATACCTTAGCCACAGAGAATATAATTTAGTGAAGTGTTTTACTTCAGCATTAGTGTCCGTGAATAAATATTGGCATCTATGTTACCTATCTTAGTTGTTTGCAAAAAAATTATTATACATTTTTAAAGATTTAATATTTCTCAGTTCACATATTTAGTACCTCATAAGTAAGTGACCTGAAGACGTTATTACATAGTTTAACTTGTTGTGTGTAGGTTATAGATAATTTAGAGAAATGCAATGCAAGTGTGTAGCAAAATTTATGAAAATTCTTTGATAATGCAGAAAATTAAGAGACACTGGAATTGAATAAACACAAAATAAATTTTAAAAGTAACTAATACTTGATTATGTGAAATAGATTTATATGCATGTAATTTATGATTAAATCAATTAATTTTTTGAAGAAGGTATTCAAAGTTATTTTTAATGTGTTGGAACACACAAAATGGAATCAGTATGATATAAATATAGTGATCCATTATCTTAGTAAAATGCCAAAATATTTTCTCTCTGTATTACATATGAAAGCTGTTATTTTAAAAGCACTATAAATAAATACAAATTAATATATAACATATCTTACGTATTTTTAATTATCTTTTCATTCATATAGCAGATAAATTTCATTTACTGAAATATTTATAAGCTTTAACTAGAATATTAAACTGTATATTTTAAGTATACAATGCATATTATGTCCGTTTGGAGTTAATAGTTCCATAATATATATTTGATATTTAAGAAGCTTGCTTGAATGAACCATATGAATATTTATTTAAATATTTTGTTTATTACAAAAGAGAGATAATAGATAATGAAGACTGAAGACCGTTTATAAGGAGAAATAAATGATTAAAAATCTCCTGAAAACGGCATTGAAAATTGTAAGTGCTAATCTTCGAAACTGTGCAAATAGTTCATGGGCGAGAAAAGATGGAGATATTTTTCGTGATAAATTTCGACATTACCGGAATAAAACATTGCACGCAACACGCATAAAAGAAACTGAAGATTTATCTCCACGCGAACCTCAGATTTATTCAATCGGAGCTGCCGAACGATCAAACGAATCACAATGTTTGTGAAATGAATCTTTTTCAGAAGAAACATAAATATCCTCGTCCTAACGCAAGCATTATTTCGTTTGATCTTTAAAATTGAAGCAGTATTATTTGTTTCTTTTTGAAGTCATGAAATTCGATGACAAACTACAATATTTAAAAGATCAGTCAAGAATTTTAAAGTCTTATTTTCAGTCTCCGTGAATTCTTGTAGTTCTATACTCTACTATATAAAAATTTTACAGGTGATACTTTTTAAAGCTCACTATTCCTTTCTACAAATATAATTCCAACTGACAAATTTTTAGTCTCCTTCGTTTCAAGTCGAACCAAAGAAGATTTTTACGACTTGAAACTTAAAAAGAGGTAATTGTATTTTCGTTTTATAAGAGATTAAAAATATAGTGTAGAATGTTTGAAGTCGATTCTGTTTTGTTTGCAATCAGTCAGCATGGATTTAGAAATGTCTTTATTGAGATGTTTCTAAATAAGGAAATCTGATTTTAATGAATATTTGTGTTTAATACTAATGCTTAAAAATATTTTTGTAAGAGCGCAATACTCACCATTATTATTCATAGGATCTTTAACATTCACATAATTTTTAAACACTTAATTAAAGGAAAAAAGCTTTAGGAAACAAAAACGAGTAGCTGTCTGAGTGCCATGTTATTTTTAAATAAATCGTTAATGTCCCAAATCACTTATATATAATAATATTTTAAGTTTTATACATGTATTTTTTATTTACAGTAAAAAGGCCGTAAATTTACCGTTACTTTACCATAATATTTTTAAGTATGCATTTTCAAAAAAAAAAAGAATAGTAACTAGTATTTTTCAAGAAAACAATTAACGATTTTTATAAATTCAATTTTAGAAACAATTAATTGGACCTATATTATTAATAATAAAAGTAATATGGGTAATAATATATTATTACCTATATTTCAAAAAAATAGTTTAAACAATTTAATTGTGCTTTATCAAATTTGGTTGACAGATATGTTGTAACCTTATAATTAGATTTTAAAAATTTTCAATATGGTTATTAAAGATTAACAAGAGGAAAAACATATCGTTAGGTCCTGTTTAATAAAATTTATGCTTTCAAATCGTGAAAATAAAAAATAAATGCTTTATTGGAAGTTAAATTAGGTTTATTTTATTAAATGGTTGCTATTAAAATAATTCTAAAGTAATTGTTAAAATAGATTGTAATTCACATTTTAATTACTAAATGAAATAAAAAAAATTAATTAAATTTATCGATGGTTAATTTTTTATGTAGTAGGTGAATTCATTTAAAATTTTTTATTAGTTGTTAAGTTATTTCATAAATTACTCGTCCATGTAAATATTTGTCGACAAATAAATAAATTTTTTTGAACTGTGTAGTTTCATAATATACTATATATAATAAATTTATCCTTTTACTCTATGAATAGAAGAATAAATCCCATTATTTCTATTATTTCATAATTTTTCAATTACTTGTGATAATTTTTTAAAACAATATTAGGGGGGAAAATTTTAGAGAATTAGAATTTGAATAAGGGGAAGAAATTTTAGATTTGCTTACGTTCTAAAAGTATTGTTTTATATAATTTAAAAGTATTATTTCATATAACTAATAAAATTTACTTTATGATGAACTAAAATATGGGTATAGATTAATTAATAACTTTATTTTATTCAAACCAGGGCATTTGTCTTCACTTATTATGCATTTACAAAAAATATATATCCTTATTGATTAATTTTTTGCCTTAAAGTTGTTTTTTAAATAGATGGCAGTAAAAATAATCGTGCAAACATTGGAAAAAATTGATAATAGATTTTATAAATATTTCAGATTTTTTTCTAATTGATAGTTTTATTTATAAATGGTAAAACTTCTTTTAATAATTCAAATAAATTCCCATATTTTGCTGTCATAAAGTTAGGGAAAACTCGAATTGCATTTCTGAAGCTTCTGTAAAATACAGAAATGCAATTTAAGTTTTTTTTTTTCCTCTAGAGAATTCAGAAGTCCACATTTTTGCTGATAAAAAAGAAAGATGACTTTCAAATGGAAAAAAGTGGCTTGAATTTAGAACTTATTCTTCGGGTTCAATTCAAATATTTGAAAATAGCATTTGGAATTTTAAATTCGTATTCAATTTTTTTTCTAGTTAATAATTTTTTTTATTATATTAAAGATGAAATTTTAGAATTGACCAAACAAGCTTTGATATTATATAGCCTCTTGATTTAATACAAAAAACGAAATTTTACATTGATAATCGTGGGTTTTTTTTTGTTATATTAAGTCTCTAATGTCATTATTTTTAGTACCTATATGACGATTTGTTTAATTTTATGATTTATTCATTTTACATAATATTTTTACTCTATATATAACATCACAATCCGATATAAAATGGAATCAAACAAAAATTGGAAAAAATATTCTTTAATTAAAATTTGAACATAAAAAGAATACACTTCAATTTGTTCTTATTGTAGTAACCATTATATAACCATTATATTATGAAAGCATTTTATTGTATCTACGAAATTTCCATGAAATAAGTATAAAACTTGATTCCAAAGGAACAAATTTACTCCTTGTTAGCTACGTCCTTTCGTTCTGTCACACTTAATAAGGTGCAGTGTTTTCTTTTCATTAGCTGGCCTGGAGCAGGGATAAATCAAACGTTTGGGTTTCCGTACTGGGGAGCTGAATACGAAACCCCGCAAGCTATCCAGGTTTTATTCCTGATATGAGAAGGATAAATTCTTAGGTCCGAAAGTTCTTCTTTGAGATGGAGATTCGTATTCTCCTCTCCTCCAGGTATATTCTCTCTGAGGGAGTTTACCCACTTCAATATTACAGTTTAGCCAGCGGTGTACTCTGGGTAACTCTGTATCTGCCATTTTAGTGGCGAATGATTTTTGTTAAACAGCCTGCATTCGTTAACAACAATATTTTTCTAATTAGTCGAGGACTGGACTATGGACTCAATGGACTTACTATTGACCATTTACCTGCGAGCAGATCAATACAAACTAACCTTGAAGAAGACATGTCATGTGGACTGCACCGACGGACGTTGTTACTCATTTAGCACTACCCAGGGGGCATGCGTAACTTGAAGATATATTATGTACGCGAGTAACACTACCCCCACAGAGACAGTCTCATTTCTACAGTCAAATGAGACAGGGACATGCAGTATAAAGTGGATTCTCAACCACTGCAAACATCCATGGCCCTTTCGAGACTCGAACCGAAACCTGGGGCACCGAGCACCAGAGCGCTAGTCACTCTGCCATCAGGACCAGAAAACAATACTATATACATTTACGCATCACTCCCAGTATATGTTTCATTATTCCAGAAATAAATTTCACTCGCGACGATAGAATAGTGTTAAAAGAAGTTCTGTTTAAAAAAAAAGCATTAAAATTTCGATGATAGAAAATGTTTCAATTTTAAACGGAGAACAAATGACATTTATTGAGAACATTTATTTAAACTGTTGAAATAGAAGCTTCTATAAAGAATGCCTGAACTTTTTTTCTTAGTTTAAGTTAATGAAATGAAAGCGATTGGCTTCCACTTTAAATTATTTGGAGAGAGTGCAAATGTCATACGAAAAGTGCTTCGTCATCTAAGATTTTTTGTTATAAACATGACATTTTCTGAGATCTAAATGTCAACTTTTTGTAGTGTTTATATATATACAGTCTTTAAATAAAACAAAATATGCAAGTAAATCATTTTAATGACGACTGTTTCTAAACAATTAGATGCATTTTTTCCATTTGCAATTCTTATTAGAATTTTCTTTCAAGTAAAAATACATATACTTTGAATTTTAGTTTTGAGGGTATTAAATTAATGTTAACTCGACTCAAATAATACTGCCGGTTTTCACAGCACATTTCAGAAACGGGAAATTAAACACATGAAACTGTCGCTAATTACTTGTCAAAAACAACTTCTACGGAATGAGCCATATGTGCGAAATCGGTAAAATAGTGGTTTTTAAAAGACATCTTTTCCCTTCTCTTTATTTCTACTTAGTGAGTTGTTTAAAAAAAAAAATGCTAAACTGTTTCAGATGCAAAGAGCCATTAAATTCGCTTCTTCTGGTGCAGTGTTTAAGCACCGAGAGGATCTCTTCGGGCTAATGTTTTCTTGAGTCAATTGAAAGATGGCTTTCATTTTCTTTTGGGTGCGTAATTCGCTTTACACTGGAAGAGGGAAACTTGCTTTGATAAGTAAAATGACGCTCTTTACGTTTCCTGGGGTGAAATGTGTAATGTGACGTTCTCGCTTTGTTTCTTTTTCTGTTTTTCAATGCGAGGAGAATTTCTTCTTTTTCATCATTTTTCAACAATGTAGGGTGTGTAGATGGTGGTTTAAGATATTTTTGTAATATTCTACGTAGGCTTTAATTCGAGAAGATACTTTTCTTCTTAGTATAAGATATGTAAATGAAATGTAGATATTGAAGTAAGAGATACAAATTATCATATGCTAAAGAAATTCTAGAGTTTTGTAATGTAATTGGAGATAATTATATGTGCTTATTGAATCATATTTGAGCATAAATAAGGATTTTTTTTTCTTTTTGATAGTTTTCTTTACTTTATCGAGGTGTAATAGAGAATTTATCAGTTTAGAAATGTAATAAAATTTTTAATGAATATTATTTTGATTTTCTTTCCTACGGAACTTTCTTATTTAAATATCTAATGCGTTACAAATAATATGGTCATATAGACAATATGCGACTTTGTGTATGTAGGAAGAAGAAAAAGCAATCGTAAAAGCATGAAAATTTGCATAATTTTATTTTTACACCTTTAATCGATTTATTTAAAATTATAAGTATATTTCCGTTAGACTGGATCTGAATATCGACTAACTGAACGTATAATAAACATACATATTATCCAAAATATATATTTTTGCAAATAGAATTTTGAAAAGATATGTAGAATGAAACTAAAAATATAACAAAAAATTTGTTATTATTCATATTTGTAATTACATTGAGTGGCCAAACTATTACGACTTATATATAATCTTTATGGAGAAGAGCACCGTTTTCTTCTCATATTGTGAAAAAACATCCATATGTAAAAATCGACATTGACATTCGAATCATTGACATTTTTCTAGGTGAGTATTAAAACCAGAAATAATTTTAATACCTAGTAATTATTTTAAATAATCAAAATATTGTACTTACCTTTTTAATAACTTTTTTAAACCTTCAAAAAGCTTCTTATCTATATATAACATATTATATGTATAACTTCTGAAAGATATTTTTTTTTATTCTAACATAAAGTTCTAATTATGCTTAACCCTCTCCCCTGCTTTTCTTGCTGTCAAATGAATATTAGGAAAAGTGCAAAAGCTGTTTTTCTCTTTCAACACTAATACTTTTCAAATCTTAAAACTTTAAAATGTTCTTATATTTAAATGACCCTTTTACATATGGAAACATGGTAGGATATAAGGAAATAGCTTTAACTTACTATTATGTCACTAATATATAAGATGATAGCTTCTGATATCTTGTTCAGTAGATATCCAAAAAGGTAAATTATTCTGCTTTAAAAATATTTTTATTTTCTTTATTCTTTGAGCCGTATCCTAAAGTTAAGGTGCCAAATTCTACTCTTATAATGGTTAAAAAAGACAGGAATTTTAAGAAAATGCTAAATATGTACCAGAAAAAATATAACTAGCTTTAAACTTATTTAAAATTAAACTTTTAAGAAAAATTTGAAAAAGCACGTTAGTTCAAGCCTTCCTCAACATTTACCGCCTGGAGAGTTGAAAATTCAGCGTCATCTGATTTAATTACATTGGGCCATTTAGTCCTCGCTACTTTCCCGTTTCTCTGTTTTACTTGAAAGATTTCTTTTCAGGTCTCTTTTCACTCAAGAAATGATTGTTTTTTCCTTTGTTTTGTAGTTGAAAGGCTTCCAAGTAAATGTGTGGACCGTAATTAACTCCCATCTGCTGAAGAATTTAGAACTACTTTAATGTTTTCTGGAATACTTTTTTCAGTGTTTTACGATTGAGAACTAAAATATTTAATGCATTATAAACTGTACAAGTAGTTAAGAATTATAATTACAATAATTACTTTTCAAAATCATTCATTTAACTAAAACTAAATGTATTGCTTCATGAAGTATTTTTTGTTTTATTAAGATTGCTAATTTTTTTTATTTAAAAAATTAATATAGGAATTTACTTGCATTGGGTTGCACAATTAACATTGTTGTAATATTTAATTCTTAATTAATTTTTTTAATTAACCATTTATTGATATTTTGAATTTATAATATTTGATCAACTTTTCTCAGCTTATTTTAAGAGTAAAATTATAAAAAAACACGATGTTTAGTTCTTAAACTCAAACTGCATTTTATAAAAATTAACCAATTCCTAAATATAAGTTGGGTTCCACATATCTATATTTTTTCTTTATATCTATCTATATCAACTTTCTTCAACGTATTTTAAGAGCAAATTATAAAAAAAAAAAAAACAATAAATTTTTAATTTTTAAACACAAACTACATTTTATAAAAATTAACCAATTCCTAAAATAATTTTGGTTCCCCAAATCTATACCTTTTCTTTATATCTATCTATTCAATTCATATTTTTTCTGCAACGAAAAGGAATAACAAGCCTTAGAGAAAGACTGCATGAAAAGCGAGTGTTTATTAAAAGTACCGACCGACCATGTTCTAATTTTGTAACACAGTCTTCCGCACTAGCTTTTAATCAACCTGCATAACCTAAAATAGGAAACTAATTTTTTTCTTCGCTTTATTGTTTCTTTCTTTAATCAAAGCCGAACACTTTTTCCAATGTCTCGTACCCACCTAACGTAAACCTGGCAGGCCGATGCTAAAGCTTTCAATCATATCATCGTTTGCATGAGATTGAGTAATATAAGATCCCCAGACAACCAACATGCCAGCTGACACCAACATAAAGGAAAGCGAAATGAAATTAAGGGGAAGTTGTAGCTAATACATATTGCATCGATAAGCGTTTGTTTGTTTTACTTTAATATTACCACGAGAAGCTAGTTACAAACCACCTGAAGAAGGTTTGGTTGTATAATTAGGTGACAAGAATTGTTTGGAAGGAAACGTTTTACGTGGCATGTCTTCAATGCTCCAGAATTGGGGAACATCCATTTTCACATAAAAACTCTTTTCTGATCTTTGCTCGCACTCATGGCTGATCTTCAATATTAAAACAGAAAAGTATTGAGTTACAGATGGTCCCTAAATTATTACATTTCCGTTAATAATTAGATTGATATAATTAAAAATTGTATTAATATGGCATTTGAGTTGTACGATTTAATCATTGAGTAGTCAGAATTGTTTCAATGTAAACATTTTCACTTGTATTGTAAATATCGGATTGATACTTTTATTTAGAATTATTGGATCGAAAATAAAATTGTGTGTATGTTATATTGTAACATATTTATTCATGACTAATTATGGGAATTATCGATTTTTTAAGTAAAAAAAAAAAATTGTTTTGGTAAATATTTTTGAAATAAACTTATATTATAAATGTGCAGAATATTGTTTTGGAAGTCTTAGAATAAATATTTTATCTCTGTTAAATAGGATTAAAATTAAAATTTTTGTAATTTCGAATAATATGATTACTTAACACTATTATTCTTTTATATATACAATACTTATACTCTTACTCTAGCAATTAAAATTTGACTGGGGGGGGGGGGGAAATACTTAATATTATCAGTAAGAAAAAAATGAGATGAAAAAAGTAATCATTTTTAATGTTAATTCAAATTATACTATTCTATTAATTTTTTTATTTTAAAAGTAATATTTTTTTTCTATTTCCTCTTAATTCTCGAGTTTTTTGGAACATTTAGTTAGATGTCTGAAGGACTACACAATCAAACACTTCTTTTAGAAAATTTATATACTTCAAATAATTTCTTAATTACTTATTAAAAAGAAATTTGATATATTATAAATAATCCTTGAAAAAAGCATACGCAGATTTAGTACTGGAAGAGATGTGCTAATTTATTAGTTATTTATACAATTGGAAATATTGTATATGTAAAAGAGATGATAACTTCCGAATTATACTTATTGAAAGAAATAGTGTTTTATTCTCAGTAAAAAACCTGAAAAAGTTCATTTTCTTATCAAATATGTCTCTACAAATTATCATAGTTATTTTATACCAAATAGATTATATTAAGTAAACTGCGATGAAACAATTTTAGAAGTACTCAAATTTGAAATATTTTATCCATATAAGAACACAGTTGTATTGATTAAAACTGTTATAGAGTGTGAATTATTAATCTCGGCAAGTAATGCGAATTCAGTTTGGGTTGAAAAAAGCATGCATACAGTTAATGATTTACCCTTTTAGAAAACAATCGATCATCCTTGATTTCAACTAAAAATGGGTTTTTGATGCTTTTAGGTCACTTTATCTAAATGAGACTTTTATTTAAATATTTTCTCTTTACTTATTATGAAATATTTTTTCTGAAGTTGACCCCTGGCATGCTAATAATTTGAATTTGCAAAACGTAGTAATTATCTCTAAATATTATTTTATTCACAGTTTTGCTTTTGGCATTTTTATGTAATTTTTATACAAGAAAAAATGCGGACCCAAGTGCCTTAGGCAATTAAGTGGCATTTTGATATCCTTCTATGACGCTTTTTAATGTTTAATTTCATCTCTGCTTTTGACATTATTAATTGATTGATGTGTCTATTATACTTATCTAATTAATTCGTACCAAACAAATTAGGGCTTAGGAAATTGATGAAAATTTTATGTCATTAACTTTTTACTTTGAGCTTGTTCTATATAACAATAAAACTAAAGAAATATTCTTTTCTGTCATAAATAAATTACCTCGGACAAATTTTTTTTGAAAATAATTTCGAAATTAGTGATTTTAAGTGATAAAACTTTAAAAATAAATTTTATTTTAGCATTAATAAAATTTAAGATTTTTTTTTAATTGTTCCTCACCAAAACAAGAATCATTTGTCATCTTTTCATATAAATGACACGAAAATAATCTATAAATTTAAAAAGTACTTTATAAAATAGGCAAGTTATGAAAACCTCTGTAAGTATTTTAATCTTAATTTTTAATCTGCAACATAAGTAAAATAAAATAATATAATATTTTTAATTATTAATAAAATATTATTTAATGAATTTAATTGTTGACATATTTAAGTTATTTATCGCTGAAATAATCAAAAAAATGTTTTGTTGAATTTTGAGTAGAGAAAAAATCTAAAAAACAATCTTTCAAAATTAATAATACTTTTTTCTTTCAAAATATGAATCGAAACAAAGCAGTTGAAGTATCCCTAATAATGCTTAACAAACGATACGATGCAGTATTCCCTAGAATAACAATAGATCGTGATATATGAGCGTAAGTATTATCATTTATTATGTATCGTGAATAATGCACTTCATCTAAATCGAAATAAGGACAATTGCCTTTTCTTCCCAGGGGAGGACCATCAGCAAGGACTTGTCCCCAGCTCAGATCTGTGATAAGCAAGTGGTTTCTGTTAACTCAGTTACACACACGATTGGGGATTCAACAGATGCAAACATAAGATAATAACCAGTAGGCTCTTTATATCTCCTGAACTTGGACATCAACGGAGCCACTTACTGTTGCCTTGACTACGGTAACCATCAGTAAACAAAGCTTTTCGTGCCACGAGACGCTTCTGTCTTTTGTCTGGTATTAATATTTATACCTCTGGAGACTGCATTGTTGTTTTGTATTCGCCATTCTGCTATTTCTTTTGTCGAACAGATACTATTACGCAGCAATGCTATTTTTCAAGTTGATAATTTATTTAGAATTAACAGTACTATAATTTTTATTAATTCAACTTCTAAGTATACTTTAAGTCAACTGTTTCCTTTTTATATATTTAATAAATAGATTTTTCAACACAAAAAATTGATGATTTTCAACTTTCAGATATGCTTCAGAAATCTATATTTTAAATTCGAAGTTCATGTTTAATAAGCAGATTTCTATTGTTATTAAGCCTTTTATAGAATTATCTTTTAAGAATTTACTTGAACATATTTTTTTGCTATTAATAAAGAGCGAAAATCTCTAACACATAAGTAATCACTTCTCTTCTCAACCTTTGATCGAATTTTCTACTATCTTAGTAACTTTACTTGAAAATTATCGCTTGTTTATTATAAAAGTAGAGTGACACAAATTCTAACTGACTATCGAAAACTGTAAACTAATTTTTCTGCTGAATTAAGATACATAAAAGGAAATAAAAATATACTATATGTAATGAAAAGTTCATGATTTATATTTTAAATTTAGGGAATATAACATTTTGGATTTTACTACATCATTTAAAGGTAACAAAAGAGATATAAAATGTACCTCAGCAAATTTTCATAAATAAATAAATAAATGAAAATAAAAATAAATCATTTCACAGGGTATAAAAAAAGCATTTTTCTCACTAAAACTTTTTGACGAAATTAAATTCTTCGAAGAGTCTTCAATCGAAATATGAATTAATCTATTTCTAAACACGTTTAGTTTATAAAGAGTAATGTGTGCTCCTTTAGAAAAGATTCACCTTTAAGAAAATCTTAAGATAAACATAAATCTTGATTTTGTAAATTTAATTTTAAAATTGATGATGATTTTTTTGTCATCGTGAAGTTTTTTTATTAAGACTTTCTCAAGAATTTAATTGTCTATTTTATAAAATCTCTTGTCAAAATATTTGAGGCTGAGATTAAAATCAAAGCCTGACGGAGAATTAAATCTCCTTACTCGTCTCAAATTTAATAAGCTTATTTGATGCTTTATAAATCGAAGGTCATTCTGAATTAGCCTTTATTTTATTATGAAGGGAACCTTATCTCTCATAATATCTTATTTCATAAAAATGATTGGAAGTAGTCTGCCCTGTAGATTCATAGGAATATTTTTCTCTTTTATAAACAATAAAGTTCTCTTCTGCGAAATCAGGGAAATCAGAACCTTTTTGCGAAACGAACTGATTTCCTTTCATAGGTTTTCATGACCTTTAAGCATTTATTTTTGCAAATAAAGGAATTAAAGGAAAAACCTGTTTCTGCCATTTTTAGTTGTTTAAATTTTACTATTTTTTTAGTACATGTCTTTGAGCATCATTAAAAATTATTAATCATTAAGAAAATAAAGCTTTTGAGAAAATATTGTATAATAGAATATTTCTGTTTATGCGAAAAATTCTTTACACTTAGAAGTAAATTTATTTGTGCTCAGCTTATGAAAAAATATAAGATTTTCCAATGAATGATTTTAAATACCTATAGCGCTATTTTATTTCAATGGAATTGCTTTTATCATTGAAGTTGTATGATCAATTAAAGTTGTAATTTCAAATATTTATTTGTGAAAAAAGACATACTTTTAATGTTAAATTGGCTACTTTCTAAGTAGGAACTTTTCTTCTTGAAGTTTAACAAAATTAGAAACGTGATGCCAACATTAATTGTAATTCTCAAATATATGCAGTCTTTCAAACTAGAGTAATATATTTAAGTTACATTTGTCAGTTTATCTAATAAACAACAAAATTGGATTGTCATACTTTTGATGTTCTTATAGTTTTAATGAAATTAGTATTAAATTACAAAGTTTAGAAAATGGGTTTTTACCTAATGAACCTGGAGTATACATCACAATTCATCATGAACAAAATCTGATAAGAAGAGGTTTTGGGGAAACTCTCTCATAAATGCTTGTCATATGTAAAAGAATAAGAAAAATTTCTACTAAGCGTTCCGTCTAATAATGGGAAACATTCACACACATAGTCCTGATTACCTTGTTTTCGAATGGAACAACTGTAAAACATGCTACCAGCAGATTAGTACTTGTACGCTATATATATATAAAATATAACTCTAAATTTTAGGAACGGAGCAAATTATTTGTATGTAATATCACTTAAGTATTTGTTTGTAAATTTAGCACTAAATTTCCATTCTTTTCTTTTTTTCTTAGAATTTCAGATAACTAACTTAACTAAATAGTTAACTTTAACTATTTAATATAATGATGTTTGTGACATATATTTAATAACTCAGTGAGTAAAATATTGCATATTCAAATGAAATATCGAAAAATTAGCAAAGGCAAATTGCCAACTTAATATCGAGCAATCCAGTCAAATAACGAAACATTTAAATGTGAATATTATGTTGTGGAATACATGCTTTTTCTAAATTATAGCATTAAAGAGATTTCCAAAAAGATTTGATTGCATCACTAAAAGCTTTTTATTTAATATTTACCAAAATTATGTATCTCAATCTTTTGTAAAAATACAATAGCTTGGGGGGATACAAATTTCATTTCCTTTCCCCGAACAAAAGATTACAACTTTAAAATGGTCTGAAAGAATCGTTTATAATTCCACTTAACTGCGCTTAAAGACATTGAAACTTTGTTACTCATATTTAGGTCCTCCACAATATATTTGATAGGTTTTTCTATATTTCTTCAAATCGATATCGAAAGGCCCAGAGATTTTTATTTCTTTCTTTGGTGAAAAAGGGATATCATTAAATTTTATTGCTTTGTTTATCTTATACTTGATGCCTTCTTGTCGCTTGAATTCCTGTTAGTTACGAGTTTTATTGATACGTAAACTGTCCCGCAGTTTAGTCGGCTGCTTTATAAAATTCAAAGCATTTATGAAGCTTTAAAAAGGTAGGAATATGAGCAATGGTTTATGAATTGATTGTGTTCACGTAAGGGTTTGTTTTATGTGCACGCTTATATATAGGTGCATCAATTTTTCCTTTTTATGATTATTCATCGTATTAAAATTTAATTGTTCCTTAAATTGCACGTATTTCTTGGGCGTTTTTATTTTTCTGCCATAGTAAAGGTCGTGTTTGTAAGCTTAGTTCAACTTCAAACAGATTATAAAATAATAATAAAGCAAAACATATATGTGAAATATACAGAAACTATTATTTAAATATCCTGATTTTTGATATAGAATCAGAGTTCATTTCAGAGGAAAATTAATAAAAATAATTAATGGTTTCAAGTGGAGGTTAATAAAAATTATTAAATGTCATCAATGCGTTTTAGTTTCGTTCATTAAATCATGATTTTTCTTTTAAAATCATTTTTTCTTTGTAAGAGAATTTAAATCTAATGTTAAATTTATAACAATATATCGCTTTAATATACTTTTTAAGTTAATTGAACGGTTTGGTGATTCGAATTTTTGAAATCCACGTTTAGTTACAATTGCATGCATTTCCCTCCTACAATGAACATTCAATCGTAATTACCGGTTTTGAAGCAGAAACATTCGATGAAAACAAGAAACCATTTTAATTAAATGTGTCCGCTTTAACTTTCCTACTTATTCTGAATGTATTGTTAACATTTCCCAGTCAACATAATTGCTTGTGTAAATGATTCTGTCGCCCAAATATGTACTAGAGGGACGGAATTTATTTTCGACGCGAATTTTAATTTTCAGTTAGCAATTTCTATTTAGATACATCGAAAATAAGATAATACTTTGCTAATTCTATTTTATGCCATAATAAATAAATGTGCATTTCTTACTTTTTTAATTTTTATTTCCAAAATTATGTCTTGAGCATTTTTTTAACTTCTTTGTAATGGCATTCTCTGACATATTAATCGCACAGAAAATAATTGGACGTTAATCCAAACAACTAACCTACTTAGTTAAATAATATTCATGAACAAAAGTTAAAACTTTAGATGAAAGCTTCTAATTCTTGTATATTTTTAATTTCTCTATTCATATCAAAGGTATTTTAAACTGAGCACCTTAAACGTTATTTTTAATCTACTATACTTAAAACATCACAGTTGTAAAACACGTACATAAGAATTGTATTTACAATGATTCGTAAAGACACTATTTTGTTACAAACTGCAGTATTCTGTTTCAAACTGTCCCTTATAATATTTACTTAAAATATAATTTAATTAGATTGTTCAAAAGGAATGAAAGTGTAGTCGAAACTTGTTGTATGAAATGCTTACTCAATATAAGATATGATTTTTTGTATCTATATCCTTGCAAATGTTACTTAATATAACAATTACTTATCGCATAAAATTGGGGTTTTTTTACATTAGGCTGACAAATAATGTGCTAAAGTTCCTCCCTAACTGCCTTGCATTTCAAACTAGATTTGAAGAAAACCTGGAAAAACTCCTAACAAGTAGTCGATGTGTGAGATTTGAACCATCGCTTTCTTATTCATTAATCTGCTCTTTTCCACAAAGCCTTGAGCCGATTGGAATTCTAAACTAGTATTGAGAATTTTTAATAATTGAAATATCACCGAAATTATTTTCTTTTTATCCAATATACTGAATCTTAAGAGTGTTAGGAAAAAAGTGATTTTAGAACAGATTTGCTACACATTTTCTTACAGTGCTAAAATAGCTTGAAGGATACCCTGTTAGATTCCCTAACTATGGATACTTGATTCGAAACTTGACAAGCGATATAAAATCGTAATTTTCTCTGCATGCGTTAAATCGGTAGGCCGGAATGCACTTCTGTTGGGCTCAAAAGCTAGGGAAAAAGTTAAAAATTCCCAGATGCCATCTTCCAAGCTGTTCATACAAAAATTATGATGGTACAGTATGATTTCAATGTAGCAGGCCCAGTGGCGCATTCTAGGTATTGCAGAATCTGCAGTTTCTTGTGGCAAATAACCTAAAATCAAAATGCCAGGAACTCTAAAAAAACACCTTTTTCTCTATGAACTGATAAATTTTAGTATATCAAGGTTCATATTTTACAACTCATTTCTCACAAACCATTTGAAATGAAATAAAAATGTAAATCCCCCTTTTCTTGAGTTGCTGGGATTAAAACAGCAGGTTTGTCCCAGAAAAAGAAAGAATAAACTTCTATTGTGTGGTTTATCGAAGTGTTGCCTTTGAAATGAGTTTGAGATTCCATTAGTATCCCTCGATGGGTCTTCAACGTGAGCTCTAAGTTTTCTTTCTTCCTTTCTTTAGTGAAGGTCTGGTGCGCTTAAGTCGTAGCCAACAGACGATCGTTTTCTCACCACTGCCTCCCTTTTATCTCAGCCATATATTTAGAGCCCTGATGGTCTACATCTTTTTTTTCTTTTCTTTTACGAAAAGAAGCTCTGAATGCTGCACGCTAAGTGATGGTCAGAGCTTTGTGAAGCTGGATACTTATTGTGAAATTGTGAAAAAAATAGTTTGTGTCTTTTTTCTTGAAACTTGAAAGAGAAAGGCTCTCGCCTTAAAGAAGATTTGGAAGAAAAGTAGGAATGTTACTTTAGCTTGAGAAGGAATTAAACGCAAGTTATAATGTAACAATTTTGCTTTTAGCTGATGCACTAAAATAGATTTTCAAGATAAGCTGAGGATTATTGAAGATGTGACATTTCTCTTCGATAACAAGAGTATAGAGTTCAAATTTATAAAAAATCATAGTCTCATTTCGAATAAAATAGTTAAGGAATTTAATATTTAATTTTCTCTGCAAAATTATAAAATTTCAACTACAGTTCTAAACATTTTTAGGAAAGGACATTTTAACTTCAACTTTTAGATATATTAATTTGTATTTGCTATAAAACTTAAACGCGTATTTCGATTTATAATTTTTTTATAAAACAAAGTGATGTGCTTTATTTTCGATAATACAAATATTAAAAGAGCAAATTCGTAAATGTGTCATCTGATAAGGATTGCAATATTCCATTTCGCTACAGTAATGCAAAACGATTTCCAATGAAATTCATCAACATTTTTTGACAAGCTGCTTTGATAACTGCACTGAAAGTAACATTTAAAATTTATATTTAAAATTTCTGTGTTTTTCGTGCTTAAATGCAACTTTACACGTTTACAGACGTTAATTTTTCGATAAAGTATATGTTTCAAAATACACAACGTAAATTTAAAATTCATATAGTGAATTTAAAATAAAATTTACTATTTATAGAAAAAATATTATTATATTATATAACATAAATTCAATCACGATAGATTTCAAGTTTTATTAATTAGGAAAAATTGGCTTATTTTTCATATTAAAACAAATTTTAAATATTTAAGAGTTACACTACAAAATGATTATCGAATTGATAAAATATATTTTGATATCTGCCAAAGAATATATTTTTCAGAAAATTGCTAGCTGGTTTTATGTTTCTCAATTTTAAAATTAAAATTTCTAACTACTAAATTTATAACCCAAATCTTTTATTTCATATATTTTCAATAATATTACCCACATTAAAAAAATAATTCGGAAGATGGGCATAATTTTGTTGAAACGAAAACAAATATATTTAATTTATATATTTATTTTTTTAATTCAAATATAAAACAAATATATATTTTACATTAGAAACAATTTAAGTCAAGATTTGTAACCTTCGAATACAATCAACATTTGCAATTTTCTGACTTGTGAAATATTTATTTAAAGGAAACATGATGGCTAAAGGTATTCCTCTCTTTGAATAACGAGAATTCCAAGAAGCATTCTTGTAAAAGAAACTTCCTCATATGTTGCATGCTTGAATGAACAACGATTTCTTTTTATGTATTTCTCTCTCTCTTTCTTATACTGTCCCTTGCGATTCTAGAAGAAATAACGCTTTGCTAAATGTATTTGCTTAAGAATTTTGTATCAACTGAGTTTCAATAGAGCCGAAGTTAAAGTGTGTCAGACATTGTGGTTGCTGTGATTACAAGTCCCCTCGGCATAAGAACAAGGGGATGTACATACGTTTGCTCCAGATGTTGCTGATGGGTACAAGATGTCAGAAGGAGGGTAGGGGTGTATCCATTTCGTTTTTTATATATATGTATATATTTCTTTGCTGTATGGCAACAGTGACTTGCACCGGATTTTGACAATTCCCGCTGGCAATTATCGGTGGAGCATAAATTTCTTTTCGGAAAATTGCGACTGTTTGTATGCACTGAAATAGATTCCAGTTTTTAATATTCTTTTATACGAAAGAAATCGAATATTTTATACTTTTTAGTTTGGATTAATGTCATTGTGTACGTTATTGTAATTAGTTGTATTTTATATCTTGTTGAATATTGGATGATCCATTTCCGAATTGCAAAATATATTTATGAAATATATTAATAAAAATAAACTTTATAAAAATTTATAAGACTAAAGTTTTTCCCATATGTTATTGAGGACTCAAATTGTTTACTGATATGTTTTTTTGAGGTAATAATTTGTGAAATAGTTAGATGAAAGCAAGGGGTTTAAAAATAATGTTTGAACTTTAAGGTCATATGTTGATTATATATATATATATATGTATATATACTGATGCTTTACATTTTAATTTTGAAGTTAATTTAAAAATTAAAACTCGGTATCTCTAAAAAAAAAAAACTTAGTAGTCTGATTAAAAATTAAGTCGACCAATAAGAAAACTTCATAAACACAGTGATTAAAATTTTTTTATTAATTTATAAGCATTGTAAAAATTTATCAAATGCAAATAAATTTGTGTCCACAATTAAAAAAAATTTTTTTTTTTTTTTAGAGAGATTACTTTTTCAAAAATAGTTACTGTTTGAAAACATTAACGTGTTTTTCCCTCAAATAAATTAAATTAAAATCATTCATAAAAGAGTTTGTTTTCGAATAGCAATGGGTATTTCTTTTAAATGATTGATTTTTAGTATAAGAAAGCTTTGTTATTAGAAACTAAAAACAATTCTAACAGTTTTTAAGAAAATAACATATAATATATGATTTTAATAACAAATAATACTTCGAAATCATATGCAATTACAAGAAAGATTGAACTCTTCAGATGAGAAGATTAGCATTTGAAATCATTATCATAAAAATTTATTAATATGTTAAAGTTAGAACTGTAACGGTTAAATACTCACACATATATTTCTAAAAATTGCTTTTTTTTATTTTCAAGTATATTTCAACATTATAGTTATTATCGGTTTATTATAACATTATATTATTTTGATTATATTTATATTACAACATTATAGTTTATCTACAATTATAGTTACATGATTGCTAATAGCTTATTTAAAAGCAAATATAAATACAAATATGTATATAAAAGTAAATGCGAATATATAATTTAGAAACATAAACAATAAGCTGATTTTCCTTATGGCAAAATGCTTTATAACATACGATAAAGTTTGACAAACTACAATTTGCTTTAGTTATTGCAATGCCTAATTAACTTTAAAACGACATCATTGATACTAGTTTTATATTTATACAACAACATCATGTATTTTAAAAAAATGAAATTCGGTTATTTAATAAAAACGGAACTATATTGTATATAAAATTTTAGTTTACTAAAACAGCTCATTTGCTTTTAAGTAACTGCAGAAGCCATTTATTACAATTGTTTATGTAAATATCTCTGAAAAGTTTATCTTTAAAACTACTATTTCAAAGCATAATTTATGTGCATCCAAAAAAGATACCGAAATCTCCCTCTATAAATTCATATTCTCTGTAAATTGATTTTCTTCGACGTCGTAGAGTGTCTCGAAGAACAGTTAAAATGGCATGGATATAGTTTATTTTTGTTGTCGAAGCACAGATCATTCAAACTGCATTTTCTTCCACTAAGAAGAAAAATGTGAATAAATAGAATCGAAAGTTGACAGTGAAAGGCTCGACGAAGTCTAATGTTTGAAAGTGCTTTATGCGTCACCTAAAATGAATGTGCGCTACTAAAGGTTTCGATTTATTACGGCATATTTCCCAGCAAGTCGTTCTCGCAGTAGCTACGCATAAAACTAGATGCATTTTTCATCACAAATGTAAAGCCGTATTTTAAGACATGTCCTTATGTGTACTTTTAAAGTATCCCAAAAGTATAAATATGATTAAGAGTCTTTTTAAAAAAAAAAATTGGGTTGCCTAATGTTCCATGGTTAGAGGAGGTAATCATAATGAATAATGTAGACTGTAACAAACTCAGGTGTTTAAAAAAAACGTTAATGTTAGTGAAGTAAATGGCATAAATTATGTTTTACTGCCATAAGGCTTATTTTATTTCTTAAGCACATCACATGAATATTCTAATGCTTTGATATGTCAGAAATGATTTTGTGTAACATTTTGAAGTGAGTGTAATATTTATTGATGTACTTTTGTTCATTTTAAGAAGAATAATTTATTTTCATTCTGCAAATATTGAATTTGATCCAAGAATATTTTACTTTTTCAGGGTAAAAACCTGGGCACTGAAGTTTGGCAAGGCAGCTTCTGGTTGGTGTGAAGTTGCCACGTGCGTCAAGAAAATAACTGAGGTAAGTTATTTATTTCATCTAATAATTAATTTTAAATTTAAAAACATTCAAACAACTTAATTAAATCAAATGAACAGCAATCATTCATATTATCTTACGCTCTTTGTAAGAAATTTAATGAGATGAATATAAAGGAAGAAGAATAAGAAAGCAAATACTACAAGAAAGAGTCACAAAATAAAAATATGTGTTAACTGTATGATTTTTATTTTATTTTTATAAATATTAAATAATACGTAATAAGAAAATATCTGTATTTCAGTTTAAATATTTTGTTTAAATTAATATCGGAAATTAAAACTTGTAAGGTAACTAAAGTTAAAGCTCCAAATGATTTCATTTCCAATTCTGAGCTTCTTATGTGAATTTTAACATTATTAAATCGTAATTGAGTTTCTCTGCGATTATTCAAATCAGTCCTGAATGTAGAAACACATTCCTCGGAACTATTCAAACAGGAATTTACAGACAATTTTGATTACAAATCGTTTCTGTTATTTTTTCAGAAAATAGTACTTATTTTTGTGTGACCTATTAATTTAATTAACAGGTAAGTTTTCAAATAAATTGCTTTAACCTGTGTACCACATTATCCTATTTCTCCTGATATGTTTTATTTTAATAGAAGCTTATTAAATTAGATAAGAATGTCTATATTAAGCTGAAAACTTCATAATAGACACAATTTTAATAATATAATACTATTCTTTTTAAATATTATGCCATTCTTTTAAATATAACAAGTTTCGCTTGAACATTAAAAAGGGTGTTGTACGTTACACGTTGCATAAATAAATTACTTTTATCTGTAAAAGTTGTCTCAACTTTTAACTTGCATATCAAAAACACGAATTAAGATTCTTTTAAAATCAAATAATTTCCCATAACAATATATTTCATTGCTATGATTTCCCTTAACTATATATTTCATTTCATGTGATATTTTAAAAATTAAAATCCCTTATCAGTTCAAGTTCAAACTATTTGAATATATGTTAATAACTCATTATTTTTACATAATTATTAAACAGATAAAATAATACTAATGAAAACTTTCGTTAGTGGTTAAAAATAATTAATAATAGCAGATTCTCTTAGTTATGTATATAATAATTTTTTTTTGTAATTTTTATACAAATAGAAATTTCTTTTTGAACTAACTACAAGCATAGATTTTTAAAATATTTAACATTCAAAACTTAACATTTTTGGTAACTACTGCATGCCTTATATGTATGAAATGTGTAGTTGAATTTGTTTTTAATATTTTGCAGCACGAAATATTATTAAGTAATATAAAAAAAAATTTTGAAGTCAATTCCTACTTTTTTTTCAATATATTGCAGAATGTTCTTTATAAATAAAGTTTAAATTTTCCTCTTACATCTGTGCCTTCTATTGGTAGATACATGCAACTTAAATCTAAAAAAAAACTAAAATTAATTAATTAAATTTAATTAATGAATTAATATTTGAGAAAACTGTATTAACATCCAGTGTCATCCACTACAAGTTAAAAAAAATGTAGTTGAACTTGAGTGGATGAATAAAAAGTATTTTATGAATGATTGAAAATTTAAACAAGATATATATAGGGAGAGTGTAAACTAATAGAAGGAATTGAAAAAAAAAATTTCTTTTATTAAATATTTTAGTGAAATATTTTCTTTAGTAATTTTACAACATTAAATTGCAGAGGTTTTCATAAAAAGTCCTGCTTTACATAATCCATGTTTATGCATTATTTAAATTTGAAATTAAATAAAATATTACTAGTTTAAGCTACTGCTTTATTTGCTATTATTTATAATTTTTGACAGCTGTTTGAAAGAATTTTGTGACTTTGTTGATACAATAAGGGGTTTTTGTTACTGTAACAGAATTGATTAAAAACATAGCATGCTGATATAAAGTTTTCATAAACAATTTGGAAAAATGAAGACAACGTATCATAATATCCGAGCTAATATGAGTTTCAAACATTCTTTTCTTTGAGAAATATTGAAGTTTAAAAAATAAATGTGTGTCTTTTCCTAATTTTCTGAATTTTTTTTAATGTTGCTGAACTCAGGTTGAAACTCATATTTCATTTTGAAAGCAACGTTCTAGGAAAAACGCCTCAACTAAACCAGCGAATGTCGTTTAATTAATAGCCTTATGAAGTTAAATATTGACAAAAATAAATCTTTAAGCGGATAAAAATTTTGTCACTGAAACACTTTTTTTCAAACAGGTAAAGGGCTCTCTGTTATTTCGAAAAATTCTTTCACTTCGAAACAAATTTCTAAGCAATGACTGATCACCCAAATTTAGAAAAGCAATATGACTTAAGTAAACACGTCGTTCGATAAGAAAAAAAAATTCCAAGTAGACCATTACATGGCAGAAGAATTTTATTTTATGAGGTTGTTTCATATAATGAACAACAAATTATTTTATTAAAAAAGAATTTGTCTAGATTAACGAGACAAAGTCATTTGAATGCGTAGCATCAAAATTAACTAAACTTTTGGTTATTTATTAGAGTAAAACATGACACTTTATGATTTTTCTGCTTTTTAAATGGTTTATCTTTTTTGAAAACCTTTGAATTATAAAACAAAATATTTGAGCTTGTCGTCAATATTTTTTTGTTTAGAAGGAATTTTAAATTAGACTAGAAAAGATAAATTAAATATAAACTAGAACTGACTAGCAAGTCATTAACAATATACAAAGTGATTTTTGAAAAACTAAAATTTTAAATTATATAAGACATGACATGTTCAAAACTGATTCAACCATTTATACTTAGATTAAAAAAGTCGTGCTATTATATAAAAAGTGAATACGTTGTTCAGTATGTTTCTTTTTAAACAATATTAAAAAGTGAAATATAAGGGATTGAAGTTTTTAACTTTTCCATTTAGAAGTGAAACAACAGATATATAAAGTAATCTAATTTTAAATTTGCAAATTTAAAATTAGAACAATGAAAGTTTAAATATTTAAAAAACTTAATTATACGTTTATTCTTATTTTAGATGTGCATACATGAGTGTATCGGCTTGTTTTAAATTTAATGCTGATTAATCAACGTCATTTAATTTTATTGATTAAAATGCATTATATTCATTATATTTGTATAAGCATGCTCACCCTAATAAGAAAGTTTGATAAAAAAAAAAAAAAAACCAGAATTTTCATTAATAAAAATTTTCTGTTTCATTGTAACTTTCTTTTATAATTTTTGATTTATTAAATACTGATGCTATTTTATGTCAAATTAATTTGTATATGAACTTTAGTTTTAGAATGTAAAAGGCAAATTTTTAAACTAATATTGCAAACAGATTGATAGCAATTAATTTTTTTATGTAAAAAGTCGATCGTAACGAAATTTATTTGAATAAACAAGATTGTAGATACGTACAAGGTGGGTATTTGGTGTGAAAAATGTCATAAAGCCATTTTAATGTGGCATTTTACTTAATCTGAAGAAAAGGCATAAATATTGATTATTAAATATTCCATACCAATTAAATAATGTAATAATATTAATAGATCGATACAAAATTTGTGTACAAATTTTGCATACAATTAAGTTATCAGATTTCCATTGAATACAATAATGCAACCTATACCAATAATAATAATAATAATAATAATAATAATGGAGCCTATACCATAATTTAACTTGTCTTCGTATAGTAAAAAAATTAATTAAACATGTAAATTTATTTATATGCATCTGGAGTTCAAAACTTATATGCATACCTTCTTAGAAAAATTCTTCAAAATAATACACAGAGATTATAACTAAAATTAAGAAATTGCTTTTTCACAGTCAAAACACTTTTTAGATACCGTATAATTTCTTTTTAATATTAAAGTACTAATAGTTAGATAAATCAAAATAATTACGAAAAACAAATATTACTTTTAGCAAACAATAAAGAATCGTAGTATTCCAGAAATTAATTAAAACTAACAAACTCGTTCATAGTGTTTAACTCATTGTATTAGAAATAAACTAAGTAATGCACTAGTTTATATAAGAGTATTTCTATTAGTTATTAAAATTTGCATTAATTGGCCAGTTAGTTCCAGATGAAACATTAGTATTTCACAAAGGAAAACACAACAATAATTACATTATAATATATTTATCACAGTTTCAGATGACTTGTCAAAGTATTAATTAATATAGGATACAACTGCTATCAATTACACAAATAGCTACTGAAATCGATCTAATCCTGCATTTATAAAAATAACCCAGTATTTCCTTCATTAATAATAAATTAAACGAACTGAAAGTAAATTTGTTTAAAAGGGCAAGATTCTTTTATGTTGTATACTTAAAATTTGTTTGTAATCTGAGATGAATTAATTTATCAAAATCCTTAATAGGATTAAAAATCTACCCTTTCTATTAACAAAGTAATTCTGATCCTTCTCTATTTCCCTTTCGTTTATTTACAACCCAAACACAATACCTTAAGCACTGTAGAAACATTTTCAATGGAAATGTTACACAAGCAAAAAGATATTATTTTCATATTGTTTTCAAAAGTACTACAGAGCTTTCACCGCGTTGGCTGTCATTTGCACATTGTTGCACTTTTCAAATAAGGCGATTTCAAATAAATTCGCTTCCTGTTTTATTCACTTATTAAGGATCGAAAGAGTGCATCGGATATCGTGGAATTCTACGGTTACTATGTATAAATTTGAATTATTGGTCTGTTTTATTAAAATTTATTCAACTCGTCAATTTCATTTTGTACATGTTTTGTATATAATCCAATTTAAATTTAGATTTTTAGTTATTAAACAACTCTTGAATGAAATAGAGTTACTAGAACGCATGATTTGTTATATTCCAAAATTTTATAAAACGTATTAATTCACATAAAAAAATGCT